>CM066989.1:50942094-50969594 GCA_033977485.1 Hydrangea macrophylla
CTTGGCCCAAATCTGCCCCCACTATTTATTGAGGTTCGATCTTCTTCTTCATCGAACTCATCCTCATGATTTTCATCAGATTCATCTAGGGGTATGTGCCTTTCTTGCCTTCTAGCATTTCGGATTCTTTGGGGACGCCCTTCACGCCAAGTTGCAATTTCAGCATCTTGTCTATCCATCCTATCCCGAATCTCATTAAACATCACGCCCATACGTTCAAATTGTTGCTGCATAGCTTGTAACATGAAAGACGGATCCTCCTTTCCTTCTTTGTTTGATTGAGAAGTCATATTTTGAAATCTGTGAAAAAAATGTTAGAGATAAAACCTCACAACACTCCCTCACGTGTATGCACTCAAAATTATGTCACTCACACTCGTGTTTCACTCTTAATTGGCTTTTTTTTTTTAAATTGATCTCACACTCTCTTGCCTTTTTCCACTCTTAACTCCCCTTTTCAGTTCTTTAATGAACTAAATGAACTTGAATCAAGAGATCTCAACGAGTAGTGTTTCAAAACTTATACCAATGGCGAAAATATTTTAGAAATGACGAATCAAAGGAGAAGGGCAAACACAATCAGAATTGAGAGAATTGAAACTCACAATCAGATTTAAAGAGAATTGAAACCAGAGATATAGTTATATTTTTATGAGAGAACTAGAAACCAAGATTAGTATGCCTCAAAGGAAGAAGATGAAACAAAAATCAGATTTGGCCTTTCTTTGATATCAATGCCTCCCTTTTTTTTTTTTTTTTTTTTCTTTGGGATATCTTTTCTTTTCTTTTCTTTTCTTTTTTATTTTTTTATTTTTTTATTTATTTATTTTTTTTTTTCGGATCTCTTCTTTTCTTTTCTTTTCTTTTTTTTTTTTGGTATAACTAGAGGCACAAAAAAACAAAAAAAAAAAGCAAAGAAGAACACAATATAAAACAGAATTTGAAGAACAAAAGAACACGAAGAGTCACGAAGAAAATACGAAGAACAAACAGAGAATAGACGAAAAATTAAAAGGATAGATAACCTGATTTTAGAAACCTTGCTCTGATACCAAATGATGCGAACCTCAGTAGACTAGCAATGAGACCCAACAACAAAGATTGAATATCTTCCCAAGAAAGCTAGAAATCAGATTGTTGTGAAAGTGAACCTGTGACCCAACGCCTATAAAGAGACGTAAACCACAGGTATTCCAATTAGTGAACCTGAGACCCAACGCCTATAAAGAGACGCAAACCACAGGTATTCTTAGTTTTGAACGCCACAAGGTGAAAACCTTGATAAGTTCTGGAAGTTCAATGAAGAACCAAGAAGAAGGAGTAAAAACTCACTTTTATCAATTTATCAAAATCTGTCCATTACGAAAGATAAGCAAGGATATATATAGACTTGGAACATCCCTCCAACCATAGGAATAAATGCAAGTAGTTGGAACAACCCTCCAACCATAAGAAATAATGCATTCACGTTTTTTAGTAAAGGCTAGTACAAAAAAGTACTTTAACTCATTAAATGCACTTAAAAACATGAACCAATTCTCAACTACTATCTATAAAACATATATAGCTATATCTTAGAGGTTATATTCAGTCCACATCTTCACATGCATGAATTAAATTGACATAGTCTTCATTTCCCTTTGGGCCACTCTTAGGAATGCTAAAATCAGCCCAAATTTCTTGAATCAGCCCATTGAAAGCTTCTTTGATCTTTTTGGTCCTTGCTCTTGTAATTGGCCCATTTGGAACATGCAATGGATCTTGCAATGGCCCATGTTGATTCTCATCACTTACAGTAGGGCCCTATAAGCCTACGAAATATTATGCCCCAAAAAAGATTCGCCCAAAATTAAAATAAAACGAAACCGAAGGAATAAGGAAAGTTCCATAGTTGGCATGCAAGCCTACAATTCAGCATTTTAAGCAATAAAGAAAAATGACAATAAAATTCTAATTTTTGGAAAACTAAAATTTGACTTCAATCTTGAACTGCTGGATTATTCTTCTAGAATTTGAATTAGATTGAGACATCTTTGTGGACCAAGCTCAATATGCCTCCACGAATTTTCCTGATGCCAAACTTCTTGAATTAGCCCATTTAGTGCCTCTTTGAACTTCTTTGCCCGAGCCCTCGTAACTGGTGCAATTGGAATTTGAACTGGTTTCCTTGAAGACGTGCCATGATTTGCATAATTGATACAAACCCTGCCAACAATGTGACGAAACCCGTAACACGATTAATGCCTCGGACCGTTCTACTGTCAGATTCAAATGGAAACCGCTACCCAACAACTATATCAGATGCAAACCTAGGTATAAAGGCTGAAGACACCATAATCAGGATAGAAAACTCAATTGATAAGTCCAGGTATGAACGCCACAGAGTAAATCTGATAAGTTCGAACAGTTCTTCAAAGAACCCAAGAGAAAACTCTCACAATATTATTAATGATCAAAACAGCATATTACAAACCCTAAAACTGTTTAAATAGCTGAGGCTTACAGTAGGGCCTATAAGCCTACGAAATATTATGCCCCAAACTAAATTCCCCCAAAATTAAAATAAAACGAAACTAATGGAATAAGGAAAGTTCCATAGTTGGCATGCAAGCCTACATTTCAGCAATTTAAGCAATTAAGAAAAAAAGACCATCAAATTCAGATTTTAGGAAAACTAAAATTTGACTTAAATCTTGAACTGCTCGATCATTCTTCTAGAACTTGAATTGGATTGAGACATCTCTGAGGACCAAGCTCAATAGGCCTCCACGAACTTTCCTAAGACCAAACTTCTTGAATTATCCCATTAAGTGCCTCTTTAAACTTCCGTGCGCGAGCCCTCGTAACTGGTCCAATTGGAATTTGAACTGGTTCCCTTGAAGACGTGACATGATTTGCATAACTGATACGAACCCCGCCAACAATGTGACGAAACCCATAACACGATTAATGCCTCGGACCGTTCTACTGTCATATTCAAATGGAATTCGCGACCCAACACCTATATCATATGCGAACCTAGGTATAAAGGATGAAGATGCCACAATCAAGGATGGAAAACTCGATTGATAAGTCCAGGTATGAACGCCACTGCGTAAATCTGATAGGTTCGAATAGTTCTTCAAAGAACCAAAGAAAATACTCTCACAATATTATTAATGATCAAGACTGCTTTATTACAAACCCTAAAATTGTTTAAATAGCTGAGGCTTACAGTAGGGCCCTATAAGCCTACGAAATATTATGCCCCAAAAAAGATTCGCCCAAAATTAAAATAAAACGAAACCGAAGGAATAAGGAAAGTTCCATAGTTGGCATGCAAGCCTACAATTCAGCATTTTAAGCAATAAAGAAAAATAACAATAAAATTCTAATTTTTGGAAAACTAAAATTTGACTTCAATCTTGAACTGCTGGATTATTCTTCTAGAATTTGAATTAGATTGAGACATCTTTGTGGACCAAGCTCAATATGCCTCCACGAATTTTCCTCATGCCAAACTTCTTGAATTAGCCCATTTAGTGCCTCTTTGAACTTCTTTGCCCGAGCCCTCGTAACTGGTGCAATTGGAATTTGAACTGGTTTCCTTGAAGACGTGCCATGATTTGCATAATTGATACAAACCCTGCCAACAATGTGACGAAACCCGTAACACGATTAATGCCTCGGACCGTTCTACTGTCAGATTCAAATGGAAACCGCTACCCAACAACTATATCAGATGCAAACCTAGGTATAAAGGCTGAAGACACCATAATCAGGATAGAAAACTCAATTGATAAGTCCAGGTATGAACGCCACAGAGTAAATCTGATAAGTTCGAACAGTTCTTCAAAGAACCCAAGAGAAAACTCTCACAATATTATTAATGATCAAAATAGCATATTACAAACCCTAAAACTGTTTAAATAGCTGAGGCTTACAGTAGGGCCTATAAGCCTACGAAATATTATGCCCCAAACTAAATTCCCCCAAAATTAAAATAAAACGAAACTAATGGAATAAGGAAAGTTCCATAGTTGCCATGCAAGCCTACATTTCAGCAATTTAAGCAATTAAGAAAAAAAGACCATCAAATTCAGATTTTAGGAAAACTAAAATTTGACTTAAATCTTGAACTGCTCGATCATTCTTCTAGAACTTGAATTGGATTGAGACATCTCTGAGGACCAAGCTCAATAGGCCTCCACGAACTTTCCTAAGACCAAACTTCTTGAATTATCCCATTAAGTGCCTCTTTAAACTTCCGTGCGCGAGCCCTCATAACTGGTCCAATTGGAATTTGAACTGGTTCCCTTGAAGACGTGACATGATTTGCATAACTGATACGAACCCCGCCAACAATGTGACGAAACCCATAACACGATTAATGCCTCGGACCGTTCTACTGTCATATTCAAATGGAATTCGCGACCCAACACCTATATCATATGCGAACCTAGGTATAAAGGATGAAGATGCCACAATCAAGGATGGAAAACTCGATTGATAAGTCCAGGTATAAACGCCACTGCGTAAATCTGATAGGTTCGAATAGTTCTTCAAAGAACCAAAGAAAATACTCTCACAATATTATTAATGATCAAGACTGCTTTATTACAAACCCTAAAATTGTTTAAATAGCTGAGGCTTACAGTAGGTGATGAGAACATGGCGGCTAGCACAAGGTGGAATGCGGACCCGAACCACGTGCCAATTGGTCCGGTTACAAGGGCGCGAGCAAAGCGGTTCAAGGACAATCTCAATGGGCTGGTTCAACAAATTTGGGTTGAGACTAATTTGAGTGGCCCAAAGGAGGATACTAGTGATCCACAAGGCTGGGTGTCTATGATTCAAGCTCTAGAATAAATTATAGGCTTGCATGCCAACTTAAGAACTTTTTCATATTTGTTAGTTTGTTTTTTTATTTTAGTTTTGGAGTGAATTATATTGGGCTATAATATTCCGTAGGTTTAAAAGGGCCCAACTTTAAGGCTCAGCTATTTTAACAGTTTTAGGGTTTGTAATATTCAGGTTTTGATCATTAATAATATTGTGAGAGTTTTCTCTTTGGTTCTTTGAAGAACTATTCGAACTTATCAGATTTACTCTGTGGCGTTCGTACCTTGACTTATCAATCGAGTTTTCCATCCTTGATTGTTGCGTCTCCATCCTTTATACCAAGGTTCGCATCTGTTATAGGTGTTGGGTCGCGGTTTCCATTGAATCTGACAGTAGAACGGTCCGAGACATTAATCGTGTTACGGGTTTCGTCACAGTATTGGCGGGGTTCGTATCAGTAGGGCCCTATAAGCCTACGAAATATTATGCCCCAAAAAAGATTCGCCCAAAATTAAAATAAAACGAAACCGAAGGAATAAGGAAAGTTCCATAGTTGGCATGCAAGCCTACAATTCAGCATTTTAAGCAATAAAGAAAAATGACAATAAAATTCTAATTTTTGGAAAACTAAAATTTTACTTCAATCTTGAACTGCAGGATTATTCTTCTAGAATTTGAATTAGATTGAGACATCTTTGTGGACCAAGCTCAATATGCCTCCACGAATTTTCCTGATGCCAAACTTCTTGAATTAGCCCATTTAGTGCCTCTTTGAACTTCTTTGCCTGAGCCCTCGTAACTGGTGCAATTGGAATTTGAACTGGTTTCCTTGAAGACGTGCCATGATTTGCATAATTGATACAAACCCTGCCAACAATGTGACGAAACTCGTAACACGATTAATGCCTCGGACCGTTCTACTGTCAGATTCAAATGGAAACCGCTACCCAACAACTATATCAGATGCTGGATCAAGACCCTCTCTTGGAAGTCAACCTAGGCAAGGAAGGAGAGAATAAACCTACCTATGTAAGTCAGATGCTGGATCCTCAGTGTCAGACCAAGTTGATTGCACTCATTCACAAGTACAAGGATTGTTTTGCCTGGAAATATGACAAGATGCCTGGTTTATCTAGGGAATTGGTTGAGCACCGATTACCAATTAAATCGGGGTTCAGGCCGTTCAAACAACTACCTCGGTGCATGTCACCAGAAGTGACATTGAAGGTGAAAGAAGAGATCGAGAGACTGCTTAACGCCGGCTTCATTCGGACAGCCTGATATGTTGAATGGGTCTCGAATGTAGTGCCAGTAGTGAAGAAGAATGGGAAGCTAAGGGTTTGTATAGACTTCAGGAATTTAAACCTAGCTACCCCGAAAGATGAGTATCCCATGCCCATGGCCGATCAGTTAATCGACTCGGCCGCTAAACATAAAATTCTGTCATTTATGGACGGGCATTCGGGGTATAACCAGATTTACATCGCCAAAGAGGATGTCCCGAAGACCGCTTTTCGGTGCCCGGGGGCAATTGGAACCTTTGAGTGGGTTGTCATGCCTTTCGGGCTCAAGAATGCTGGAGCCACCTATCAACGGGCAATGAATTCAATCTTCCATGACATGATCGGACAGTTCATGGAGGTTTACATAGATGATGTGGTGGTAAAGTCAAGAGGTAACGCCGATCATTTGAGGGATTTGGAAAAAGCGTTTGAAAGAATGCGGGCTCACAGACTAAAAATGAACCCTCTTAAATGTGCATTTGGTGTTACAGCAGGGAACTTCCTAGGTTTCCTAGTACATCAAAGGGGGATAGAGATTGACAAAAATAAGGCTCGGGCTATCCAGGCAGCAAAGCCACCTGCTAATAAGAAGGAGCTTCAGAGATTGCTCGGACAGATCAATTTCTTAAGAAGATTCATATCAAATTGTGCAGGAAAGACCCAAGTATGGACCCCATTATTGAAGATCAAGACCGATGAAGACTTCAAGTGGGAAGACAGCCATCAACAAGCCTTTGAGGGAATCAAACAATATCTATCAACGCCTCCAGTATTAATGCCACCTAAAAAGGGTAGGTGTTTAAAGTTGTATATATCGGCCTCTGACTGCTCTATAGGTAGTATGCTAGCTCAAGATAATGAGCAAGGTAACGAGCAGGCCGTTTATTACTTAAGTAGAATTTTGACTCCAATCGAGCAGCGTTATGCGCCGATTGAGAAGTTATGCTTGGCTTTGTATTTTTCTTCACAGAAGTTAAGAACATATATGCTTCCTGTTTCCACTTATATAATATGTCAAGCTGATGTGATAAAATACATGTTATCAAGACCAATCATGAGAGGCCGAATTGGGAAATGGACATTGGCCTTGATGGAATTTTCCATCCAATACCGATCGCAGCAATCGGTGAAAGGCCAAGCCATTGCCAATTTCGTGGCCGATCACCCAGATCCTACTGATTTGGGGAACCTGCCTCTAGCACCCAAGGTCCTGAGCAAATCCCTAGTCCCATGGACTTTAATCTTTGACGGTTCAAAAAACGCAGAAGGTGCTGGGGCAGGTGTGGTGGTTGTATCACCCAAGTACAAAAAGACAAAAATGTCTTTTCGGCTCAACTTCAAATGCACTAACAATCAGGCCGAGTACGAGGCACTTATTATCGGACTTGAGATACTCCTTGAAATGGGGGCATCGTCCGTGCATATAAAGGGCAACTCAGGGTTGGTGATCGGACAGATAGCCGGAGAGTTTCAGATAAAAAGTTGGGAGCTATGCCCGTTCCATGCAGTTGCTACTCAGCTCATGGAAGCATTTGATGACATTAGTGTAAGCTATATCCCAAGAACAACCAATGGTGAGGCCGATAAGTTGGCAAAAACAGGATCAGCCTCACCTTCCCAGAAGAGTGCAGAAGACCAACTAATCACGGTAAATGTCCGATCATTACCGTCCGTGGCAAAGAGGGGTTGGTACGCCACTACCAATTCGGTCCTGATGGAGGATGACGATTGGAGAATCCCCATCATTGAATACCTGAATCACCCAAATGTCAGGGTAGACCGAAGGGTTAGATTGTTTGCAGTCCGATTCGTGGTACTTAATGGAGAATTATTCAAGAAACCGATCGGTGACGACGTGGTCCTGAGGTGTTTAGGGAAGAAACAGGCCATGCAGGTAATGGCCGAGGTGCACGAAGGGATATGTGGAGCACATCAGGCCGGCACCAAGATGAAGTGGTTATTGAGGAGGTATAATTATTATTAGCCTGGTATGTTGAAAGATTGTATCAGTTATGCCAAGGGATGTCAACCGTGTCAGAAGCATGGTCCGATCCAACATGTTCCGGCCAAAGTGTTGCAACCCGTAATTAAACCCTGGCCGTTTAGGGGATGGGCGATGGATTTAATCGGCAAAGTCCTACCGCCATCATCTGGCCAGCAGCATTGTTTCATCATAGTGGCTACGGACTACTTTACCAAGTGGGCCGAGGCCATACCTTGTAGAACGGTGACACAAGCCACCGTCATAAAATTCATTGAGGAACACATTATCCATAGGTTCGGCCTTCCAGAAACAATCACGGCCGATCAAGGATCTGTGTTTACGGGGATGGAGACATCGGCCTTTGTAGAAAGTAGGGGAATCAAGATTCTCAATTCTACGCCCTATTATGCACAGGCTAATGGTCAGGCCGAGTCTACTAACAAGATCCTTAAGGGGATCATCGAAAAGATGATTGTGGAGAATCCTAGGGATTGGGACAAGCTTTTGTCCGAAGCATTATGGGCCTATCGGACATCTAAAAGATCAAGTACCAGGGTTACACCGTTCATGCTGACCTACGGGCATGACGCGATATTACCTATGGAAGTAACAGTCCGATCGGCTAGAAGAGCTTTACAGAATCAGCTTGAGCCCGCTGAGTATACAGAGGCTATGATAGTTGAATTGGAAGGGCTTGATGAAATGAGGCTAACGGCCTTGGATTCATTAAAAGTGCAAAAGCAACGGGCCGCCCGAGCTTACAATAAGAGGGTGAAGGAGAAGTCTTTTTGCACGGATGATTTGGTATGGAAGGCCGTATTACCTATTGGAGATAAGGATAATCGATATGGTAAATGGTCGGTCAATTGGGAAGGCCCGTTCATCGTCCACCAAGTAAAAAGAGGTGGTGCGTATAGGCTGCGTGATTTAAATGAAACTGTTCATGTTCGATTAATCAATGGTCAGTATTTAAAGTCTTATTATCCAACGTTATGGGAGACCATTGATCTGGATTATAAACCTAATCCAGGGTTGGAGTATGATCAGTTGATAAATTATGAGCCTGAGCCCAAATGATGTGGATAAATAGTGTTTTTGTATTAATAGGCTGAGCACAGCTTACTTACAAAATGATAAAAAAGAAAATTCTTTACAAAGAGGAGTCGGCCTCTAGGCCGACCCAAAATTTCTTAACTTAGCCTTCAAGTCTTCCCAAGTCTTGATGGCTCCAGACCGATCCCGCTTGGCTTTTTCCAGCTTTTGGGCCCAAGCCCGGGATATGGGGACGCTGGCTTGTAGTTGATCGCTGCACTTCTGGGCATCACTGCCTAGTGAAGAAAGGGCTTCATCAATTTTCCCAAGGGCGGCACTGTTAGTGATGACATCGGCCTCACATTGGGTAAGCTGAGCTTTTAGTGCAGCAATACGATTCTTCAGCCAAGAGTCCCTTACAAGAACCTGAGCCCGAGAGGCCTTCCCTGCTTCAAATTTGGCTTTGGCCCCTTCCAAGAAATTTAATGCCTTCTGTCGGGAGCCCAAGTGAAGTTCCGCATCAGCTTGAATTTTTAAGGCCGATCTATCTATAAGACGGGCACTGGGGAGTCTCTCTTTTATCTCCAGGAGTAATGATAGTTGCCCGTCGGAAAGAGAAGGTCGGCCATGAGAGTGTTCAAGGCTGTGTCAATATCAGCGGCAGCAGGAAGGTTGGAAAATTCCTGGTCAGCCAGCCCGAGGAGTAGGTCCTTGGCTTGTTGCAGCAGGGGAGGAGAAACCGCTTCGGGCTCCAGGGGGCCAAGGTCAAAAGCTCCTAGGTCCAGGCCCGAGAAGAAGTCGTTAAAGGGAATAATTGGTACTGGACCTGTGGGATCGGCATGTTCAAGAGAATGCAGTCAGGCATGGTTTTTAGAAAATTACACAAATTAACGTAAAGTAACACTGCAATACCTGGATGTGAGGATTAAGTGAGGCCGAGATCGCTTCGCGAATATCGGCCTCACTTGGTTGAGAAGGTGTTGGTTGGGAAGAAGAAGGATGGCCGTATCAACTTCTGGGCTCGTCGAGGCCATCGTTGCTTGTAGGACTTCAGTTCCTGGGACAGAGCCCGAATTTTCATCACCGGCCTGAATGGTCTCAACTTTAGGGATGATGACCTCAGCCACTACCGGTTCTACTATGGTGTCCACAGGGGAACCGGGGGCTGCAGTGGGTCCCCCTTGCCTGGAGAGAGCTTCAACCTCAGGAGGAGTAACCTGATCAACCTCATCCTCAGCGGCTGCTGTGGTAGTTCCAGCATCGGCCTCACCCTCAGTGCTGGAAGAGAGGACAACTTGCTCAGGGGCTTGGCTGATATGATGAACAAGGTCTTCATCTCCACTAGAAGGAGTCAGAGGAGGCACGATGTGAAAAGGCATAACCCGAATGGCAACCCGCTCGAGATAGGCCGCTGCAGATGTTGGTGACGCAGGGAGAGTTAGAGGAAGAGTCTGAGCTGGGGTTGAGAGTGGATCCTCTCCTGAATCTTCATCAACAAGCTGTAAAACAGAGAATTAGAACTAAAACAGACAGAATCGGGCATAGCTGTAAGATAGTAGGATCTAACCTGAGTAGAGGCCGGTGTTGTTTTTTGTTTTTTCTGAGAAGGACCCTTGCCCGGAGCAGCTTTACGGGCAGGTTTCTTGGCTATTTGCTTGCGTCGAATTGGAGCTGCCGTTTGGACAGGGACATCGGCCTCAACGACTGATGAAGCAATAAAAGGCACAAGGGCCTCAGCAGCGGTGCTTGAAAATATGTTTCGGGCCCGTTCACCCCACTACTGGGTGAATTCCTCTGACACAATTGGCCGGGCAGAGAAGGGTGTGAAGTTGAACGCTGCCTTGAGCCGGTCGGACCTTTCTTTTATTTTCTTCACTTGACCGTCGTTAACGATCAGGCCGCGTTCAACCCAATCAACATTAACAGTAATGCCAGGGGGAAACGGGCACGAGTTGTGTAAGCCCGAATTGGCGGGCATACAGAGGAGCAAAGTAGTATTCGGCCCCGCATTTATTGTTGGCTGATGGGATGCTCGGGCTAAAGATAATGTCTCTAGCTACTAAGTAGCTAGAGAAGATTTCGTTGTAAGTAGACTGGGTGCCTGAACCCCAGTTGGAAGGATTATTAGAGAGCTGAAGGAATGAGGAAAATTGAAGAGAGAAGAATGGGGTGAAGAGGTTGGCAGCCCGAGGGGAGCAACCTTGGTAAAAGAAAGTGAAACACTCTTCGAAGGAGTGTGAAGAAGGAGCTACGTTCATAAACTGAACGGCGAAGATAGGAACATCGGCCAATTGGCTGATGGTGGGTTGGAATTCGGGAAAGTAGGAGTGAAGCCATAATTGAAGCACCCACATCGGGCTCCCACCAGGTCCGAAGCCCGAGTGAACAAAGTCTGTTATGCCTCGGACAAGGTGCGCCCAGACCAGCGTAGCCATGGCTAACGGCTTCCATGCTGCAAGAGCCAGGGCTAAGGTTGTATACTCTTTTGTGATGGCTTGGGAGGCCGAACAGAAGAGGAATTTGTTGAGCCAATAGATTAGGAAGGCCGTGTGTTCTGTATCAGACACCTCCGTATCATCTGTCCCGATGCAGGCAGCAAGGAAGCCTCCAAAAGCTGTGATCGGCCTATGGGAAACGGCCCCGTCCCTGACAATATCTTATTGAGGATAGGCGAAGCTGGCCGTCCCACAGTCAAGCCCGGGGATAATCTCTTATCCATGAGGGTGAAGGCCAAGCAGGTAGCTGATGTCTTTCACAGTAGGAGCCATTGGTCCGCAACGGAAAAGGAAGCCATTGCAAGAAGAAGACCAGAATAGTAAAGCTGACAGGAGAAGAGGTCGGTCTATCTCTAATCGAGACCGGCTGAGCATTATTGCGTCGTAGATGCCCGTTTGCTTCCAGACACCGACCTTAGAGGCCGAAACCCTTGTAACCCATTTGTCCCAGTCAGCGGCAGGGGTCGGCCATCCCCGAATTGGCTGGTTAGCGGTCTGGACCTTGTGCCAGTGAGCAGGGACTTGTAGGAACGCTTCGTTTTCCACCGGAGGGAAAAATGGAAGAAAAGCCGCCGGAGGGTGGCCAAGAAACACCGCGCCCAAGCCTGGTGCGGCGGGTGAACCAGTAGAGGAGCTGTAGGGGGTGAGATAATCTGTAGAGATCTCGACAGCATGAGCTTTTGCAAGGGTCCTAACCTCTCTACATCGGTTTTGTGGTGGTGGTGCGTCTGCGAAGGTTTTCTTTCCTTTGGAGATGGCCGGAGCAGTCTTAGGAGCCATGAGGGTGATGAAGAGGAAGGGTCGCCGGAAAAGATGGCGATTTAGAGAAGAAGCTCTGTTTTTGCTTGAATTCTAGAGAGAGAGTGAAAATGCGAATGTGGTACTGAGTTTCACAAATTTGGAGATTAAATAACACGACGCCGTAATCATGGCGCATTAAATGTGGAGTGACTGGTGGGATTCTCCATAATCTGACAGTTGCTGCATGCTTGACGCGTGGCCAGTTTGAAATTCAAAACGTCACATCAAATCAAGGCGGGATGTTTGATATGACCTTTTGGGGGGCAATTGTTTGCACCCAAAAACCGTCAATGTTTTTGAGCCCGATTTGAGCAGAGTTGAATGCAGGAGAGGCCGGGCTGAGTAATGATTAAACCATCGGACTCAAATATAGAGATGAGACCGATGAAGGAAACAAGACTGATGAAAGAAGTAAAGTAAGCCCGATCAGAATGGTGAACAGGGGTAAGGATGATCGGCCTCGTGGGAAACATAACCTAGCATGTTGAAAGCCCGGTGGTGGAAAGCAGAAGCAGGAAGCCCAATCGGACAATACGAAGTGAAGAGAGAAGTCAGAAGCTAAGTCCGATTGGCCATAGGCGGTTTAAGGAAGGATATCGGGCATGGAGGAAGGCGTAGAATCAGTTGAGCCCGACTCATCCAGGAGGAGTAATGATGAGGCCGGTTGATGAAGGTGAGGGCGTTGCTGTTCACAGCTGGCAGGATGACGTCGTCATCGAAATTTATAGAAATAAGAGTCCGTTTTGGGCAGGATCTGTGTATGGCCAGCTGGATTGAGGTCTGATCCCTAAATTAAAGGGATTAATTCAATCAAGTTCTTGATAAGGTAACAGCCAGTTGTTATAAATGGGTTAGAGAGAGAAGCTCCTCCCTCTCTCTAGCCTTTCTTGCTTCTCTTGTGCCTTCCTTTCATCCATCCTGTTCCTTCAATGAGTTCTTCAAAGAAAACTAAAAGAAATCAAGTTTCTCCTAAGGTCAAATCTGTTGAATCTGTTATTAAATCTAAGATGAATGAATCATCTAAGAATATTGATGTGGGTTCTTCCATTGCCACACCAGTCTCTAGTGCTCAGTCTTTTCTCTCCCATGATCTTGCTATTAAATACTTGCTCAAAGGAGATGGCTCTGTTCACATTATAGATGGGAAAACCAGTGGAGGCACCCATTCTAAAGGGGAGGTTCATGTTCTCAATACAGCTAAACCAGAGAATGTGTTACTGGCAGAGGACATTGAATTACATGAAGATTGGGAGGATGGTCTCTCCTGTCAAGGTGATTTTGATGATGGTACATCTATGAAAGGAACCTCCTTCAAATCTGTACAAGATTCTAATGAGATCCTAAAGAGGAAGACAAGAACTTCTAGTAAGGAAAACACTCCAAGTGATTTTATTATCTCTAACCCAGCTCGAACAGAAGTTTATTCTATTAGTGATAAAGGTATACAAGTTATTCATAGTCAGCTTAAGCTTGATGCTCCTGGTCCTATTGACTCTAATGCTATTAATGATGATGGTATACAAGAAGCTCTCCAACAGGAAAAGATTGGTACTTCTGGATCTGTTGACTCTAATGATCATTTGAGAAAGGATCTTGATGCTGCTCAACTTCACATTCAGTATCTGGAGGTTGAAATGGAAAAGCTAAAATCTAAGCAAGAAACCAGTAGATCCATGCAAGGAACCAGGAGACCATATTCAAGAAAATCCCTACACAGAGATGGAGAAAGAAAGAGTGGTTACTACTCAGGCCGGGAGAGGAGAACTAATAGCTATGGTTCTGAGTCCTATGTGTGGAAAGCTATCCAAGGTAGGTCTTTTTCAGATGGAGAGGTTTCGAAGGTGCAAAATCCCTTTTTTGGTAAGGAAGTTTCATACTCGGATGTTGAGGAAGGTGAGATTGAGTATGGAGAGATTGCTAAAGAGGAAAATAAGGTGAGGGAGGAAGATAAAGGTTATGGAAACAGCAAGGTTAGTGTGGATAAAGATGGTAAAGATTCTCGGTTTGATCCAAAAAACCACAACACCACAGGTTCCGCAAAGTTTGAAGGAGGTCCCTTGCACGCGCCTATGCATTCACGCGCAGGAATATATCCCAACGGCTATATGGAAAGCAGCCCATATTCAAAGGGTCATAAGGATAAGGAGTGTCACATGGGTAGGTCAGACTTTTCCTTGAAAAACGGAAACTTATCTAGGCAGCTTACCACTCACAAGGTGCAGGGGAGTATAGCTATTTCAGCTTGTCACGTGAAGAAAGGCAGCTTTTCCTTAAAACCCGGTGAGGAGTTCCCAGCTTTGCCCCCGCATGCCAATAATGCCACATGTGCGCACTTAAAGGCTCCTAATACCACAATTTTAAATGGAACGAATGGTAGCAGCGGTGACCCTCAAGTGTGTGGCCCCCAGGCTGGTAACCATCACATGGGTGCTCATGATTGTGCCTTTAATTCAGGCGGGTTGTCTCAAACTCTAATGCAGCACGCTGCTCCCAATGAAGAGCAACCCTCAATGTTGACTAAAGGTAATGGAACCTCAGTTATTACCCCTATGCCCTCGCAGGATAATGGTTCTCTTAGTAAGCAAAGTTGGTCTACCCTTGTTACTAGAAATACTCCCATTGGCTTCTCGGTTAAGTATATTAAACCTATTGACAGTTCCAAACGACACTCTGTTTCAGTGCCGAAGGAAGTAATTGAAAAAGGAAGCAGGAGTTGGGAGAATACCCTGGTTGGGTACTTCATAGGGAAGAAAATTTCCTACACTTATATAAAGGATACAACAGCAAAGATGTGGACTAAGATGGGGCTAATTGACATGTTGGCAACAGGTTCTGGCTACTATTTTTTCAAGTTCCAGAGCAGGGAGGAGAGTGCAGCAGTGTTGGAAGGGGGTCCGTGGCACATTGCAGGACAACCCATTCTGCTAAAAAATTGGGAAGCAGGGCTTGAATTAACTAAAGATGCTCCGTCTACTGTTCCAATTTGGGTTCACATTTATGGCATCCCTCTGGAATACTGGAACTCTGAAGGTATGAGCTACATAGCTAGTGCAATAGGAAAACCTCTTCATGTTGATAAGATGACAGCTACATGTAGAAGGATATCCTACGCTCGTATATGCATAGAAGTCAATGCTGATAACGAGTTGTTGAAAACGCTGGAGGTCGGAAGTGACGATCCTAATCAGGAAAAGGTGACTCTACGCGTGGAATACCAATGGAACCCGGTCCGATGCGAGAAGTGCAAAAAGTTTGGACATGATTGTGCTAAGCTCCCCAAACCTCAAAACTCTACAAATTCAGCATCGAACGATAAAACCACTCAAGAAGAGGGAGGATGGCTTAAACAAGGTAAAGGGAAGAATGTTAGGGAAACTGAGGGTCCTATACCAATGGATAAAGGGGGGGATAAACCTTCCCTTGGGGAGTCTTCAAACACAAAAGAACAAGACGACAATTGGGAGAGTCTAAATGACCCAGCTAGGGATACAATTTCCACGACTGTGAATAGAATTCAGCACAATGCTATCAGTAAAAACCGGGAGACTATTGTGGAAAATAACCAATTCTCTATGCTTGAAGAGCATTCTATTGAAGGGGACAGTAGAGCTCAGCACCATAGCGAAGCTATATCCATTTCAGGGGAAAAGGAGACTGGGGATAATAAAATTCCTCAGGATGAAGTACCAAAAGGGAACGATAAGGGCAATGAACAGGAGCACAAAGACAAACAAGGAGCTACAGCAACGACACAAATCTCTCTTCGGGAATCTCCCCTCAGCTCTCCTGCCAGGTCCACTCAATCTGCTGGCCAAAATAAGAAGAACAGGAATACTTCTTCAGGTAAGAAACGACACCCCTTCAAACGTACTTAATGTTAGTTAGCTTTTGGAACATTAGAGGGCTTAATATGCCCCTCAAACAAAAAGAAATCAAAAAATTTGTTTATCAAAACAAAATTGATGTTTTGGGTATTATTGAAACAAAGGTTAGAATGCCTAACCAGGATAAGATTCAGAAGAACCTTCTCCGCAATTGGAAGTTTATTACAAATAGCCAACCACAAGGTGTGGATAGAATTTGGATTGGGTGGAATCCAGATAAAGTGAACTTGACCCTTTTAAAAAGCTCTTGTCAAGTTATACATGTTTTCATTGAATCTTTTGACCACTCTGTGAGCTTTGAGGCTTCTTTCATTTATGCTTTCAACACTGTGCAAGAAAGGAGGAGTCTTTGGGCTGAATTATGTCTTATCTCTGGCTCCCTTGGGTCTCGTCCTTGGATAGCCCTCGGCGATTTCAATATGGTTTTACACCCTCTTGAAATTTTTGGGGGAGATCAGAAAAGGGACCAAGGGTCAGAGGAATTTAACACTTTTGTGAATGCCACTTGCCTTGTAGATCTTCGTTATACAGGTGTTTTCTTTTCATGGAGTCGGAATTCTTCAACTCAATTCATTAAGAAGAAACTTGACCGAGCTATGGTTAATCAGAATTGGCTAGGAAGATACTCCTCGGCCCATGCCAACTTCCTCCCAGCTGGTATATCTGATCATTCTCCTGTTATTATCACTGTTGAAACTAATCAAAGGAGAAAAGGGCTTCCCTTTAAATTTTATAATTTTTGGACCTCTTTGGATAGATTTGCTGAAACTGTTGCTTATTCGTGGTCCCATAATGTTGATGGCAATTTTCAATATCAATTATGTGTCACAAGCTTAGGAATCTTAAAGCAGATCTTAAAACATTTGTTAAGAGTTCCTTTGGCCGTGAAAAAATGCGTGCGGATAAAGCCAGAGAGGACCTTCAGAGGTGTCAAAGCCTCCTAGATGAAACCCCCCATGATTTAAATCTACATTGTCAGGAGAGTTCTTTAATGGGGACATTCTTGGAGGCTATTAGGGTGGAGGAAGAGGTTATTAGACAAAAATCTAGAGTTCAGTGGCTTGAGGCAGGAGATAGGAATTCTGCCTATTTCCACCAATTTGTTAAGAACCGTCGTAATAGGAAACACATTGGGTCCCTTTTAATCCCTGATGGTAGTTACACCATTAATGCCGAGGAATCCAAAAATGAAGCCATAAGGTATTTTAAAAATCTTTTGGGTACCCCAACGTCTAATTCCTACCCTGGGGTCTCTTTGCTTAGGACTTTTATTCACAAGCGTATCCCTGAGGGGGCAATCATAAGTATGGACCGTATTCCTACGGATGAAGAAATTAAAAATGCTATGTTCAGTATCCATAGTAATAAGGCTCCTGGTCCTGATGGTTTTAATGCTCATTTTTTCAAAGAAACTTGGTCCTCTACTGGTACTTTAGTTACTCTTGCCATAAGAGAATTTTTTATTACTGGAGAACTTTTAAAAGAGTCCAATGCTACTATTATTGCCTTAATCCCTAAAGTTCCTAATCCTTCTAAGATGGGAGATTTTAGGCCGATCTCTTGTTGCAACACCATTTACAAATGTATTTCTAAAATCATTTCTAAGCGTATCCAATCTGTTCTCCCAGACCTTATAGATGATGCTCAATCTGCCTTTGTTAAGGGTCGGAAAATAAGTGACAATGTTCTCTTAGCCCAAGATCTCATGAGGGATTACCATAAAGCTTCGGGTCACCCTCGTGTGGCAGCTAAAGTTGACCTCATGAAAGCCTATGATAATGTTTTTTTTTTTTTTTCGGAAAATGGTAAATATATTCCAAAAAGGATGTACAAATGTACAAGGGGCATACCCCAGGAAAAACAAAGAGCTCAATACATGAGGACATGAAGCTAATCTAGCAACAAAAACTCAAAGTCATGTGCCTACCCTGCAAGACACAAAAAAACACGAACACAAATTGAAGGCAAAGCAACAAAGATCATACAATGGCAAACACCTAGATACTTGAAGGCAAAACAACCTTCCAAGGCTTATCAAAAACAAACAGCACAAGGTAGTAGAAAAGACCCCCAAGGACCATTAGGTCCAATTACAAACAATCCTAGCAAAATTAGAATGGTTACTCCACTTCACCCTTATTTGTGCATTAATTTGAGAAATTAGGCTCTTCAGAAGAATTTCTTTAGTATTGGACGTTTGCCTGAATGACCTATGGTTTCTCTCTTTCCATAAACCATAAACTGCCACTCCAAGACACATTTTAGGTATCACATGTTGACTTGTCTTTCCTTTTAACCTTTGAGCCGGTGAATCCAAAATGTCAGTCCAGTTTTGACCTTGCCATTGCAACCCACATCTATTCATCAGGTCCTGCCACACAAAAGAAGAAAATGAGCATGCAAAAAATAAATGATCACGTGTTTCCTCATGCTTATAACAAAGCATGCAAACTAATGGTCCAGGAGTAAAACTAGAGATTCTATCATGCGTAGAAAGTCTATTTTGGGCAGCTAACCAAAGAACAACACTTTGCCTCGGGATACACCCAGAGAACCACACAGTGTTATACCATGGAACCACAGGATGATGTATCCTCAAATGGTCCCAAATAAGAAACGTATTAAAAACTCCATTAGGGGTTATAGTCCATTTCACAGTATCCATACAACTTTTAGGTTTATGGAAATTTGACAAAACACTTCTAACTTCATTAAGCTCAATGGAATTTGAACCAGGCCAATTCCAGTCCAAACCCCTAATGATGCTGCTAACTTTAGCATTAACATTAATTGCAGAATCATAAACAATTCTTTCTGAGAATTTATCCAACAAAGGACCCAAAGGGAGCCAATTATCAAACCAGAGAGATGTATGGTTACCATTACCAATGCAATGAATTAGTAATGGTTTGGCAATTTCTCTAAGTTTTAATAACTTCCTCCAATACCACGAGCATTGGGAAGGAATTTTGGTTTGCCAAAGGTTCTTATCTTTCAACATATACTTGTGGACCCACTTGTTCCAAAGGGACATATTGGAGGGGTCCAAAAGATTCCCAATATGTTTAAGATTCAAGACAGTGTTGACCAAAAAGATATCTTTAAAGCCTAAACCCCCTTCCTTTTTTGGTCTACAAACTTTATCCCAGGCAACTTTAGCTCCCGAAACTTTATCTGTCTTACCAGACCAAAGGAATCTGGCCATGGATTGGGAAACTTGCTTGAGAACTCCTTTAGGCAAAACAAACATTCCTGACCAGTAGAGTTGGATCCCTGTCAAGACAGAGCTAATAAGTTGGGCTCGCCCTGCATAAGATAAAAATTTAGATTTCCAAGAGTTAACTCTAGCACATATTTTATTGACCAAACCCTCACAATCTTGTTTTTTAAGTTTTGAAGTAATAAGAGGGACTCCAAGATATCTAATGGGGAGAGAACCTTTCTCAAAGTGAAGGATATTAACAATTTCATCAATCAAATCACCCTCGACATTTGAGAAAAAAAGACAGCTCTTAGTATTATTGGCTTGTAAACCAGTTAAGTTAAAGAACTGGTTTAGAGTTTGTCTGATCAAATTTGCAGATTCAACATCCCCATTGAATAGAATAAGAAGATCGTCGGCAAAACAGAGATGTGAGATTTTCAATTTATCACATTTCCAATGGTAAGTAAAAGCCTGTCTATGAATATTATGATGTAAAAGTTGGCTCAAGGTATCCATAATGATAACAAATAGGTAGGGGGAAATGGGATCACCTTGTCTTAAGCCTTTAGCACCTTCAAAGTAACCCACAGATTCTCCATTAAAATTAATAGAATATCTAGGTGTAGTTACACATGCAATAATCCATTTTTTTAGGTTAGGAGGGAAACCGAGCACTTCAAGTAAATCAATAAGAAATTCCCAACTAACACTATCATAAGCCTTCATAATATCCACCTTAGCTGAAACTCTAGGCTTACCCTTCTGTTTATGATAATCTCTCATAAGGTCTTGAGCAAGGAGAACATTATCACTAATCTTCCTACCTTTAATAAAAGCAGACTGAGCTTGGTCAATAAAATTTGGGAGGATCATTTGAAGCCTACTCGCAATAATTTTGGATATACACTTATAAATAGTATTGCAGCAAGAGATAGGCCTGAAGTCACTCATCTTGGATGGATTAGGGATCTTAGGGATCAGAGCAATAAGGGTAGCATTAGATTCTCGCAACAACTCACCATTTTGAAAGAATTCTTTCACAGCATCTAAAATAGAAGTGCCCACAATGGCCCAAGAATGTTTAAAGAAGAAAGCATTATAACCATCTGGACCCGGGGCCTTATTACTATGCAAACTAAAAAAAGCCTTTTGAATTTCATCATCAGAAGGAATCCTATCCAAATCTGCCATTAACTCATAAGGAATTCTCTTGTGGACAAAGGACTTAATAGTATCTATTCCGGGGTAACTGTGAATAGCAGGAGATCCAAGTAAAGATGTGAAATATCTAATAGCTTCTCCTTTAGCCTCATCACAGTTGGTAGTGAAACTACCATCTGGTTTTTCAAGGACAATAATTCTTTTAAAATTCCTTCTTTCTTTAATAGATAGATGAAAATATTTTGAGTTTTTGTCACCCACATCTAATCATTGCAAGCGAGATTTTTGTTTAAGAATTTCCTCTTCAATCCAAATAGCTTCATGAAAATTTTTTAAACAAAGATTTTGCTCTTCAATCAGTGAAGTATCATTTGGATTAGCAAGAACAGCAGATTGAATAGATTTAAGAGCCTCTCTGGCTTTATCAGCATTAATCTTTTCTTGGCCTATGGACTTCTTACCCAGTTTTTTCAGATTTTGTTTTAGGTATCTTAGTTTATGGCAGACTAGATATTGGGCAGTCCCATTGATTCTATGATCCCAAGAATGCTTAACTATATCAGAGTAGCTATTCATTTTAGTCCAGTAGTTAAAAAACTTAAAAGCCCTACCCTTCCGTTTTTGCGTTTTATCAATATGAACAATAATAGGAGAATGGTCAGAGGTACCTGGAGCCTGGAAATGAGCAAAAGAGTCATAGAAATTATCAAGCCAAGTTTGATTAACCATAGCTCTATCAAGCTTTCTTTGAGAGAAGTCTGGCCTCCCATATCTTCTATTGCTCCATGTAAATAGTTCCCCTACATATCTAAGATCCACTAAGCAGCAATCATCAGTAGTCTTTTTAAAGTCTAACATATCATTATTCCACCCATGATACGGATAGATTTCCTCCGGGCACAAAGTAACATTGAAATCACCTAACGTAAGGTAATTAATGGAATCACAGCAAGCACTAATAGCTTTAAGATCAGTCCAAAGTGCATCTCTTTCTTGTCCAGTATTAAAACCATAGACAAAGGAAGCTTCCAAGTAAGTGGTTTTCTCATCATCTTCAATACTAACATGAATGAGTTGAGAAGTGATTTTAAGAACTTTAAGTCTAATTTTTTCTTGATTCCAGCCTATCCAAATTCGACCAGTAGAAGTAGGGCTGCTATTAGAAAAAAATTCCCAATGTTTAAAGATTTTCCTCCTAATTGTATCCTCATTGGTTTGATTAACTTTGGTTTCAACAATACTTAAAACATCAATGTTGTTTTCATAGATAAACTTAGCAACCTCAGTTTGCTTAGAGGCCATATTGAGTCCTCTAATATTCCAACAGCAAACAATCATTAAGAACGACGATGGGATTGTTTTTTCTTACCTGAAGAACTAGAGTGTGAGTTCCTCTTACTCTTTTGCTGACCACGGATTGGTGAGGCCTTTGGAATTATTTGTGGACTTGGGGAAGGAGACTTAGTATACTGGGAGCTTTCTCCAAGAGCATTTTCCTGAACCTTACTTTCTGGAGTAGCATAAGATGTAGGCTGTGTAATGCTTTGCTGAGGATCACCCTCAACATTAGCAGATTGATCCTCAAAAGTATTTTTACTTGTATTATGATGACCAATAGTTGTACTTGTTGTATTAAGCATAGAATCATCCTCATGCACATCCACTGGGACTTCTAACTGCTCCTCTGCTATAACCTTTGGGTTCAGATCTGAAGGTTGATTTGTGGCAACTTCCTTAATAACATGCTCCCTACTATCTTGTTTAACAATTAACACCTCTTCTATTTCTATCTTTTCCAATGCTGAAAACTGATTGTTGATAGCAAGGCCTTTAGTGGGTATTAAATGGGGCATAAGGCCTACTGCTTCAGACTTTGAGACTGAATGCAAAATCTGAGTTGCAGAGGACTTGCCAGTATGTATGTCCACCTTAGATGAACAGGAGGAGGAAGGATGCACATTATCAGAATCAGTACCTCCCCTTGCCAGAGCTGGACCCTTGAAGTGATCCTTTTCTATGTTGACATCCAATTCAGGTTGATGGGAGCTAGTTACTGGATCTTCATTATAGACCATCTTACCCTTGCCTTTGACTTTCCAATCACCCTCATCAGTAGCCATTTGAGTACTAGAGGCCTGTATCTTTGGCTTGTGGGACTTGTTAAAATTCTGAGTCTTAGAACAATCATGACCAAACCTTTTACATTTAGCACACC
The DNA here is from genome assembly GCA_033977485.1 of Hydrangea macrophylla. Classification (NCBI taxonomy): domain Eukaryota; kingdom Viridiplantae; phylum Streptophyta; class Magnoliopsida; order Cornales; family Hydrangeaceae; genus Hydrangea; species Hydrangea macrophylla. Next base: position 50,964,976 of record CM066989.1, read on the forward strand.
TTATTGGAGTCCACTGATATTCAACCCCAATATTGATCCTCTCAGCATCAGAGCCTTCAACCTCAATATCAAAATTATGTAGCAGCTCATACTCAGCCTGGACTTCAATACATATCCTTGCATATGAAATTCTTCTACATGTAGCAGTCATTCTGTCAACATATAGAGGCTTCCCTATAGCACTGGCTATATGACTCAGCCCCTCAGGGGTCCAAAATTCCAATGGGATATTAAAGAAATGGACCCAAATTGGGACAGAAGAAGGGGCCTCCTTGTCAAGCACAAGGCCTTGTTGCCAAATTTTCAGCATTATGGGTTGCCCAGCAACATGCCAAGGCCCCCCTTCAAGAACATTTTCACTATCTTCTTTAGACTTGAACTTAAAAAAGAAGTAGCCTGAATCTGTAGCAAGCATATCTGATAGACCCATTTGATCCCACAATCTAGAAGTAGCATGCTTAACTAAAGAATAAGGGAGCTTTTTCCCTATAAAGGACCCAACTAAAGTATTGTCCCAGTTACTACTACTAAGAGCTGGTAATGTATTTGGTAAAGTAACTAACTTTCTATCAGCACCAAATTTAGGCTTGATATAATTAACTTTAAAGTCAGGATTAGCTTTCCCCTTAACTAGAGAGGCCCAATTAGATGAAGGATTAACAACTAGATTTTTGGGAGGTGGGATGGAAGAGACAGAATCCGTAATACCTGGTATAGGTTGTGCAGCCAGATGAGTGGACATGGGCAGAGGAGTAGCCACACCACCTGGTTTGACTAGATTTTTGGGAGGTGGGATGGAAGAGACAGAATCCGTAATACCTGGTATAGGTTGTGCAGCCAGATGAGTGGACATGGGCAGAGAAGGAGCCACACCACCTGGTTTGGCTAAAGGAGTAGCCAAAATGATAGACTTGGCAGATATGGAACCCGACAATGTTGACAATTGAGTTGGAATAGCTGATACAGTATTGGTATTAGCCTTGGATTGAGCAGCCGAAAGTGTTGACAATTGAGCTGGTACAAGAGCCGCAAGAGTTGACATTTGGTGAGGGGGGGTATTTGTGGAAGAAGGGATACAAATTTGCTCAAAGGTGTTCACGTGGGAAGGACAAGGGGACAAGGCGCCTTGATTTAAGGGATCAAATTCAGTCCCCATGTGATGAGATTTCAGCGCAATAGGTTCTTCACGTATGGCCTGCATAGGACCACTAGGAAAAGCCGCAGACATGTCACCGGGAATCAAGGAAAGTTGGCTGCTGACCATTTGACTAGGCAGAACATTGGGCTGAGACGTAGAATTCAATTTGTGACCGTTATGGAGCGCGTGGGACACACTTCCAAAGGCTGACTGAGCCACGTGGGTAGCACTACCATTCAAGCTAGCAGCAGAGGCCACGTGATGATTATTGCAGGGCTGCAGTGCATGTGCTATTTTAACAGCCTCGGCCAGTTGGCTAAAAGGATGGCGTGTAGAAATGGGTAAGGCAGCTGCCCTATCAGACCCGGTAATATTTAAAAATTCATCTGCCACTTGACCGTTGGGTTTTGAAGACTGAGAATGCTTTGGTGCGTGGTCACCACTTGCCGAAAACACATTGTTATGGGCATAAAACTTTCTTTTTGGATCAAAACCAGAACTTTTTACTTCTTCAAAATATTTAGAAGGATGAACAAGCCCACTTGAAATTTCCAGGCCTCTACGCAAAAATGATGTGTTCTTTCTTGGGCTCAACTTTGGACTATCAGACTCGGATTTGGTTCCATTCCTCTGCCCTTTCCACACCTTAGTGTCAATATTAAGAATTTCTCCTTCTTCATAATCTGACGTGGATCTTTCCTTATAAGATTCAGAATCTGAGAAAGCCTTCATCTCTTTAGCTTTCCAAACAAAGGAGCCAATGTTGTTCTTCCCTCTTCGTCCTATACTTCCAGTATTGGGCTTCCCTCTGTTCATATGAGTAGAGAAAGGGGAGTGTTTAAGTGTCTTCAACTCCAATATTTCATTTTGAAGCTGCTGAATCAAGCCATGGGCAACAACAAGATCATTAGTAGATGGAGTCTGTGATTTCCTCTTAAGCAATTCATTAGAATCTTGAAGTTTTAGGAATTGAGTGGTTATCCTTGAACCCTTAACATCCATTTCATCTTGGCTAGATGGAATATCTTCCCATTCCTCATGCAGTTCTAACTCATCTTCAGAAATTTCATAACCATTGACTTTGGAGAGGTCAGAAATTCCTTCATTGCCAACAGCAAAAACCACAAACTTGGATGGATTTGAAATAATAAAGCCCTTCCCAGTTGGTTCTATAACAGGATCCACCTTGGCATTCATTCTATTTTCTATAGATTGAACCTTGAAAAGAGCTGTAGTAGTAATGCCAGAAGTTCTCTGCTTAGAAGACTTAAGACCTTTAAGTTTTGATCTAGTATCCATCAAAGAAAGAGAGAGATCACAAGGAAGGTAAGAGAGAGAGAGAGAGAGAGAGAGAGAGAGAGAGAGAGAATAGGGAGGGAGGGAGGGAAGGAGAGGAGAAGAGGGTGGGGGCAGAAATCTGAAAAATGGAGGAGGAGCTACCCAAACTCTAGAGAGAAGGGGGAGTTTCTCTCTCTCTACCCAAATTCTTTAACAGCTTTAGTAACTAAAAATTCTTTAACAGCTTTATTTTTTCGGAAAATAAAGCTGTTAATGCTACTGATGGTTAATGTTAGTTGGGAATTTTTATTTGATTTGCTTGCGGTGCTTGGCTTTCCTCCTAAAATGCAAATGTGGATTAAGGCTTGTGTGACCTCGACTAAATTTTCTATTAATTTTAATGGTGAGTCCATTGGGTACTTCGTAGGGGCCAGGGGTTTAAGACAAGGCGATCCTATGTCCCCCTATTTATTTGTTATTATTATGGATACCTTGAGTCAATTGATAAAATTTAATATCCACAGGTCCTCTTGTTTCAAGTATCATTGGAAATGTGACAAAATTAATATTTCACACTTGTGCTTTGCAGATGATCTCTTATTACTATTTTATGGTAACAAAGAGTCAGCTCAACTTATGAAAGACACTCTTAACCAATTTTATGATCTAACGGGATTAAAAGTCAATTCCAGCAAGAGTTGCTTGTTTATGTCTGGGGTAGGCGAGGTTGATTCCAACTCTATATGTCACATAATGCAATATCCTCTTGGGTCCCTTCCCTTGAAATATCTTGGGACTCCTCTTATCACGACTAGACTTAAGAAGAGGGATTGTGATGACCTTGTTAATAAGAACAGTTCCAGAATTACCTCCTGGACCTCGAAGTGTTTGTCTTTTGCAGGTAGACTGCAACTTATCCAATCGGTGATTACTGGTATTCAGAACTATTGGGCGACCATGTTTATTTTACCCAAGAATGTTCTTAAACAGGTTGAGAAATATATAAGAAGATTCCTTTGGTCTGGAGGTATTGAGTGCTCTTATGGCTCTAAAGTCTCTTGGACTGTCATTTGTAAGCCTAAAAATGAAGGGGGCTTGGGATTGAGGAATTTAATCCAACTTAACCATGTTTTGAATTTTAAACATATTTGGACTTTATTTTCTATAAATCGCAAATCTCTTTGGGCTAAATGGGTTCACACCTACATGCTTAAAGGGAAAAGTTTTTGGGCAGTCAAGCCTCCTTCACAATGCTCGTGGTATTGGAGAAAGCTTCTCAAGCTCAGACCTTTGGTTAGACCAATGATTAAACATAGAATAGGTAATGGTTGTGGTACCTTTCTGTGGTTTGATAATTGGCACCCTATGGGCCCCATTGTGGATAGACTAGGCCAAAGAGTTAGCTATGATGCTGCTATCCCCTTGGATGCGAAGGTGTCGGAGGTTGTGGATGGAGAGGATTGGGATTGGCCAATTACTAACACTATTGAGCTTATTGAAATTCGAGGCCAATTAAGATCCCTGCCCTCCCCCTCAGATACACAGGATAAAGTCATTTGGATCCCTTCTCCCAATGGTCAATTCTCCTCTGGTCATACTTGGGATTACATTAGAGTTTCTAGTCCTAAAGTTCCTTGGTATAGGCTTATCTGGTTTCCAGGTAATGTTCCCCGTCATAGCTTTATTATGTGGTTGGCTATTCTCCGCAGGTTATCCACTCACGATCGTATCTGCTCATTCACTCCAGGGCCCTTGGCATGTCTGTTATGTCACAAAGGTATGGAAACTCATGATCATTTGTTTTTTAGTTGCTCATTTTCCTCTTTTGTGTGGCAGGGAATTCTGCAACGGTGTGGGATTGGTTGCTCAGTCTCTGATTGGAGCTCTCTTGTTGATTGGGCAGCGAGGACATTGAAGAATGGGCACCCGAAATATATTATCCGTAAAATGAGTTTAGGGATTGTTGTGTACAATATTTGGAGAGAAAGGAATGCCAGAACCTTCAAGATGGAAGCAAAAAGCAAAGAAATGATTCTCCAAGAAATCTGCAATCAAATTCTTATCCAGATTCAAATTAAGTGGAAGGACGACCCTCTTCTCACTAACCTTCTTGTGGGATGGAGGCCTCGTTAAAGTTTTGTTCTTGTTCTTGTTCTTCTCGTATGTGTTGTTTAATGGGCATTATTGCTTTGAATGTCTTTTG
>CM066989.1:50977094-50989594 GCA_033977485.1 Hydrangea macrophylla
TTAACCCAAATTGGGATAGTAGCTTGAGCTTCCTTAGTTAATTCCAGGCCAACCTGCCATTGTTTTAAGATGATAGGCTGCCCAGCAATGTGCCAAGGCCCTCCCTCCAGCACAGCATTACTTTCCTCTTTAGAGTTGAATTTGAAAAAGAAATTACCTGAGTCAGTTGCTAGCATTTTATGAAGGCCTGCTTTGTCCCATAATTTGGCAGTGGCATTCTTGACCAGTGAATAGGGGAGTTTTTTGCCTATAAAAAATGCAACATTTCATGAATGGTTCAAGTCTCATGTAAGTTCTAACTCATTTCTTTATAAAAACTTCTAACACTCCCAATTTAAGATGGTGAATAACTTCTATTATTAATGCACTAGATTACAAAATTGGAGCTGGAGAAAAGTGAGCAAGTTACTGAACAAATCAAATGGCTTGCAAGGGGTCCAAACAAAGTTGCAAAGAGATTTAAGGGCTTTATTGTCAATGGCTTCAGATTTCATACAAAAGAACGTGAAAGGAATAGAAGAAGACAAAATAGTGGAGTTGTAATTACTGCAGAAACATCAAGTTTTGCGAGTGCAAAGGATAGCAATCCTGTTACAGGTAATGTGGTTTACTATGGTGTGTTAAAAGACATCATCGAATTGAATTATTACGATAAATTCAAAGTGGTTCTGTTCAAGTGTGACTGGGTGGATGTTTATCAAGGTAGAGGAATAAAATATGATGAGTATGGATTTACACTTGTGAACCCGAAAAAACTAATAGCAACCGGTGAACAATTAGGTGACGAGCCTTTTGTGTTAGCATCTCAAGCTCAACAAGTGTTTTATGTGCAAGACCCATTAGAAAGTGATTGGCATGCTGTTATCAAGACCAAACCTAGAGATTTATTTGATATGGGTGACAAAGTTGCTGCTGATATAACAGATGCACACCGTCAAATGGACTTATCTACTTTTTGCATAACACATGGGTGGATGATAATGGCCAACAGATTTGGGTTAGAGAAGGGGTAGATGGGAGCACTATTGATAAATCTTTACGAAAACAAGCGGTGACTGGCCAGCTTCATGAAACTCGTTCCAACTCAGACAATAATGACAGTTGAATTAGTGTTATGTTTAGTACTTGATCACGTTGATTTTTTATTACTTGTTTTTTTTCCTACTTCTAATTTAGGTTACCTGCAAGCATAAATCTTCTTGGAATTTTTAATAAGTTTTTTATGTTCAATTATATCTCTAGTTTTTGTTGGTCCCAAACAATAATGTTGTTTACCATTTGTATTTTTAATTTGCATAATAGTTTAAAATGAAACGTAAGGTCAGCAGTGCTAATATATTGGAGTGGGATCAATCAAGCCATAATCCTCAAGAGGTCTGTCACGCTTTAGAACTATTGGAGGATGATATTAATGATTCAGGTAAATGAGTAAGTTTTCATAAATAGATTAAAATGTTTATCGATCTGTATTGGTTTCTAACAATTTATTAATCTATATTATGTAGATGCTTTACCAGTGGAGAAGAAGATAAGGGGACCCACCCGTTGTAGCTATATTTGGAATATGCCTGAAGGTCAAAAGATCACAATCACGGCGAATAAAAATGGTCAACCAATCGGATGTAATGGAAGAAAGTTGGCTGACTTTTTGGGAACTTTGGCAAGGAATAATAATCTCACGCCACTTAATTACAATGATTGGCGTCTGATTTCAAATGATTGTAAGGATGAACTTTGGAATATGGTTCAGGTATAACATAAACACACATACACTTGAACATAATCTTTTAATTTGATACGACTTTTTTTTTTTTCGGAAAAAAAGGTTAATAATTTGATACGACTTTTAAGATAACAAAAGTCTAAAGGGGTTATTGTTAGCAGTCTCTAATATTTAAGTACTGATTTACTTTATTTTCTGTCATCTAGAGTAAATTTGACATCCCCATTTGTAGCAAGAAGTGGGTTCTACAATCTTTAGCAAAGAAATGGAGGAGCCATAAATCTGATCTAAAGGCGAACTTTTATGAGGGCAAAGACTATCATTATGTGCTTCGGAACCCTCCTAAGGAAGTTCAAAAATCGCACTGGGAATGGCTTGTTAGAGACTGGAAATCTGATGATGGAAAGGTACATTCACAATGACACTAATAATAGTAACACATGACTTAAATGTATAAGTTTTGCTAATCAAATTTAATCTTTATTCTTAGAATAAATTTGAGTATCTGTCATCCAAGTCTCTCTCCTTTGAAGCTTCTTTCATCTATGGTTTTAACACTGGTCAAGCTAGAATGGACCTATGGTCTGACTTAAGGTCCATTTCCCTGAATAATAGGGCCACTAACTATATTGCTCTTGGAGACTTTAATGTGCCTTTAAGCCCAGATGAAGTTTCTGATCCTAACATTGGCTGGAATAATGAAATGAAGGATTTTAAAAAGGCTATTAATGAAAGTTGCTTAGTGGACCTTAGATACATTGGTGAACAGTTTACCTGGAGTAACAAAAGGTATGGTAGGCCAGACTTTTCCCAAAGGAAGCTTGATAGAGCTCTGGTTAATCAAGCTTGGATTGATAATCTCAGTGATTCGTTTGCCCACTTCCAGGTTCCAGGTATCTCTGATCATTCTCCTATTGTTGTTCATATTGATAAAAGTAAGAGTAGGAAAGGTAGGGCTTTTAAATTCTATAACTACTGGACTAAATTGGACTCCTACAATGATTTTGTTAAAAATGCTTGGGATATTACTGTTGAAGGAACTGCCCAATTTCAACTCTGCCACAAGCTCAGGTCCCTTAAAAAGGAACTTAAGCAGTTTAGCAAACTTACCCTTGGACAAGAAAGGATTAATGCTGACAAAGCTAGAGAAGATTTAAAAAGAGCCCAAGCCCTTTTAATTCGAGATCCAGAAAACCTGGGCTTGATTGACTGGCACAATATTTCTTTGAAAATTTTTCATGAAGCTATTTGGGCTGAGGAGGAAATCCTTAAACAAAAATCTAGACTACAATGGTTAGATGCTGGAGATAAAAATTCTAGATACTTTCATATGTCTATTAAGTCTAGGAGAAACATGAAAAGAATTTTTATGCTTGAAAAACCTAATGGGACTTTCACTACTAGTTGTAATGAAGCTAAGGATGAAGCTATTAGGTATTTTCAAAACATGCTTGGTACTGCCTCTAATCATGTTTATCCTGGTAAAGAAGCCCTTAGAAGTGTTATCCATAAAAGAGTTCCTCTGGAGCTTATGGCAGAGTTGGATAGGATCCCTTCTGATATTGAGATCAAGAACACTTTATTCAGTATGCATAGTAATAAGGCTCCTGGTCCAGATGGCTATAACTCTTTTTTCTTTAAGAATTCGTGGGCTATTACTGGTCCTTCTTTTACTGCTGCTATTAGGGAGTTTTTTCATAGTGGTGAGATGCTTAAAGTGGCTAATACTACGCTTATTGCTCTGGTTCCTAAAGTTCCCAATCCCTCCCGGATGGGAGATTTTAGGCCCATTGCTTGCTGCAATACTGTGTACAAATGTATCTCTAAAATCATAGCCAATAGACTTCAAATGATCCTCCCTACTATGGTTGACCAGGCCCAATCCGCTTTTGTAAAAGGTAGGAAAATTAGTGACAACGTTCTTCTTGCTCAAGACCTCCTTAGGGATTACCACAAACCCTTGGGTAAACCTAGAGTGGCTGCTAAGGTAGATATCATGAAAGCCTATGATAGTGTGAGTTGGGAGTATCTCATTGACTTATTGGATGTTCTTGGTTTCCCCCCCAATTTAAAGAAATGGATTACTGCTTGCATTACTACTCCTAAGTACTCTATTAATTTCAATGGTGAGTCTGTGGGTTTCTTTGCTGGAGCTAAGGGTATCAGACAAGGTGACCCAATCTCTCCTTATCTTTTTGTCCTTGTCATGGATACCCTTAGTCAAATGCTCCATCATTTCATTAGGATTAGCCCTTACAAGTATCATTGGAAGTGTGATAAGCTCCAAATATCCCATCTCTGTTTTGCTGATGACCTTCTTATCCTTATGAATGGAGATGTTGAAACTGCTACTGTTATTAGAAATGTTCTCAACCAATTTTATCTCTTCACTGGGCTTCAAGCTAATAATACTAAAAGTTGTCTCTTTTTTTCTAATGTTGAAGAAGATATGGCTGATAATATCATTTCTACCCTCAACTTTGTTAAAGGTACCTTGCCTGTTAGGTACCTTGGGGTGCCTCTTATTACCTCTAAGCTCAAAAAACAGGATTGTGAGGATTTGGTTAGTAAAATTTGTGCTAGAGTTAACTCTTGGAAATCTAAATTCCTGTCTTATGCTGGTAGAGCTCAATTGATTAATTCTGTTTTGACAGGTATTCAACTTTACTGGTCTGGTATGTTTGTTCTGCCCAAAGGAGTTCTCAAACAAGTGTCTCAAATTATGGCTAGATTCTTATGGACTGGTAACACTGATATTAGCCATGGTGCTAAGATTGCTTGGGATATAGTCTGTAGACCCAAGAAGGAAGGAGGCTTGGGTTTCAAAGACATTTTTTTAACTAATACTATTTTGAATCTCAAACACATTGGAAATCTTCTTGATCCGTCGAATATTTCTCTATGGAAAAATTGGATCCATCTGTATATGCTGAAAAATAACAATTTCTGGCAAGTCAAAATTCCTTCCCAATGCTCTTGGTATTGGAGAAAACTGTTGAAACTTAGACAAGTTGCCAAGCCTTTGCTTTCTTATAAAATTGGGAATGGTGAACACACTTTTCTTTGGTTTGATAATTGGCTCCCTTTGGGCCCTCTCTTGGATAAATATACTTCTAGAATTGCCTATGATGCTGCTATTAATATTAATGCTAAAGTTAGTTCCATTATTAGAAATTGTGACTGGAATTGGCCTAGAACCCACTCCATTGAACTGGATGAAGTTAGGACTATTTTATCCAATCTCTACAAACCTTCCAGTCTTCAGGATACTATAAGATGGCTTGTTACCCCTACGGGGAAATTTAATACTCCCCTCATTTGGAATCACTTGCGGAACCATCACCCTGTTGTTCCTTGGCATGACAGTGTGTGGTACCAAGGAGGAACTCCTAGGTCGAGTATTATCCTGTGGCTTGCTGCACATAACAGATTGTCTACCCATGACAGGATTGCCTCTTTTACCCCTGGTCCCCTTGCTTGTGTTTTCTGTCATTCTCATCAAGAGACTCATGATCATTTGTTCTTTTCTTGCTCTTACTCTCATGGTATTTGGCAGGAAATAATGCAGAGGTGTGGTCTGGCCTGGAATGGGCATGGATGGAATGACACTTTGCAGTGGATGGCTCATCATCTTAAAGGAAAGAAAATGCATCACTTGATTCCTAAAATGTGCTTGGGAGTTATTGTCTATGGGTTATGGAAAGAAAGGAACAACAGATCTTTCAAACGTATTTTTTGTCCTAGTGCGATCACTCTTAAGAGCTTAATTTCTCAAATCAATGCTCTTATTAGGGTGAAGTGGAAACATCAGAGAAATTTTGACGCCATTATCTGTAATTGGCTTTAATGCCAATCTTTTTTGTTGTTTGCTTGTTGGTTTTTGTCTTGTTTTAAATCTATGTTGTTTGGTAGCTGTCCTTGCTACATGTTGCTTTTTTGAGCCCTGATTTTTCTTGTATATCCTGGGGTATGCCCCTTGTACTTTTGTACTCCCTCCTTTTTTGGAATCTATTTACCATTTTCCAAAAAAAAAAAAAGTATCTGTCATCTTGTAATACTAATAAGTTAATGATTTCCACTATAGAAACGAAGTGCCAGGAATAAGAAAAATCGATCAAAACTCAAATTTGTACACACTGGAGGATCAAAATCCCAAGCACGCCTACGTAATGAGATGGTAGTACTTTATAATATTCATAAGTTTTTAGTTTAAGCTTGGTTTATATTTATTAATTCCCATAATATGTTTGTATCGTTATAGGCTAGACGTAGGCGAGATAAATCTGAACCTAGCAAGGCAGAAGTATTTGTGAGGACCCATAAAAGAAATGATAATACTCCTGTGAACTCGGCATCAGAGGTGGCCATCGTAAGGATACGTTTCTTCTTTAAACATTTGTCAATTTCTGTTTTGAATAGTGACTGTATATTAATTTGTTGTTATTCATTAAAGATTAGGAATAAGTATATGTTTTGATTGATATATAGGGACAACTTGAGCCTTTGGCAATTCCTCAAGGAGAGACCTTAAACTTTGATAACATTACTGATGCCCAATTTGTTGATATAGTGGGAGAGGATAAGAATGGGCATGCTAAAACCTACGGGTTAGGCGTTAAGCCGACTCAGTTAGGTGAGAGAATGAAGGAGTCAACTTTTAATGATGCAGGTAGAAGTCCACATGCTGAGTTGATAGTTGAAATGCAGGACAAGATATAGCCAAACTGAGTTGATACAGAAAATGTAAGAGAAGATCAATGGCCAGACTGTGTTGATTGAGAAAATGCAAGACAAGTTTGATGGCTTAGAGCAGTTGCAAGAAACTATGGGAACATTTATGTCTTTGATTCCCGATTCTCTTCATTCGAAAGTAGTTTCAACAAGTAGACCATCGAATGGCTTTAAAACGGTAAAATTTAACTATTTATTGCATTTACTACTTATTATGATTGCAATATATTAAAGAAAAGTTAAAAATCAGCTCTTTGGTTTTTGTTTCTAACCTAAACTATTTATGGTTTTTCATTTGTCAGTTTATACAAAAATCCATTGACTCATGCTTACGGTTGAGTTATGAATGATCATATATTTTACTAGGTATATGTAAGTAATTGAATGATCGTTCATTTTCTGCTTTAGATGACCATCCAAAATCAAAGTCTGGAAAATTTTCAAGAAGACAATAATAATTGGTCGAACAATCATGGTCACAATCGTCCAGCAAATAGACCATCTACTCGATTGAATGGCAGTAAACGGGTAAACCACAATTGTGCTTTTATGCTTTTTTATTAATTATTCATGACATGATTGCAACAAAGAAAAATTGAAAAGAATAGTTAAAAGGGTGGCTCTTAAGTTCTTGTTTCTAGTTTAGGGTTCTAAGTCTTGTCCTTCATTTGTTTATGTTACATACTTAAAGTTGTGTAAGAAATAATCATACTGTGTATATGTAATTAGTTGATTAGATTGCATATTTTCTTCCTTAGGTAACCACAAAAGATCCGAGTTTAGATGAGCTTCAAGAAGATGACAATAATGGATCAAACAATCACAATCAATTTTTTTCGACGATTGTTCCAACAAGTAGACAATCTAAGCCACTGAATGGCTCTATACAGGTAAACCTAATTCCATTTATTGCATTTCTTCCTTTTTTTCCTTTTTTTTTTCTTTCTTTGGCATGCCATTTCTTATTCTTTACTGCACATGATTGTATTATTAAATGTACGAATAAATAGTGACAAAACTAACTCTTTACTTCTTGTTTGTAGTCTTGGTTGTTAGTGTTTGTCCTTTTCTTTTGTTATTTTCTGTGTAGATGCAGCATTCAAACACCTTGACAAGTAATGCGTGCTTTATTCCATAGTATTTTTTATATTAGATATGTGTAACCTAATTGGATGGGTTCATTATGCTTTAGATAACCGCGAAAAAAAGGAATGGGCTTGAAAAATATGGTCATAATGGGCCAAAAAATCAGGAGGTGTCAAACTATGAGAAAGAAAGACTAGAGAGGATTAAAGAGAATAATGCAAGAATGGAGGCTTTGGGATTGCATAACATTGCAAAGTTGATGGTTTCTTCTCAAAAACAGAATAAGTGCAAAGCAAAGGAAACCATGGTTGAGGAAGATGACTTGTACAGGCCTTTCGAAGGAGATGAGGATTCTGAAATTGGAGAAGGTATGGAATGAAGTTCTTGTTTATTTAAAAGATGATGAAAATTAAATCTTATATTTCTTAATAATCATTTTGTATAGTTTTCTAGTTGCTTGAATGAGACATACTATGTTATTTTCTAACTTTTCTGTGGGTTTTTTTTTTGTGTGTATGTGTGCGCGTGTATATGTTTCATGAATTATTCTTGGTAATCACGTTATTTTCTGACTTTTCTATGATTTTTTTTTTTAGGTTTCATGAATTAGCTTGGTGGACCATATTAAGCAAGTATCACATTTTGAAGTTGGCGAAGATTAATCGTGGGAGACAAGTTTTGGGTTGTATTGAACATGTCTTTTTGGTTGGAGTTCAACACAATTTTGAATTATTTAAAGTTTGATACGGAACATATAACCAACTTTAGATTGTTGATGTTTTATGTTTAATTGGTTTTTTAAAAATAAATTTTTTTTTTTCCGAAAAAAGGGTGAAAAATTCCAAAAAAGGGGCCATACCCCAGGATATTACAGAAAGCACAAAAACAAGTTATGACTGTGAGAACAAACATGGAAATGAAGCAAACAAGCATAACAAAAACCTAGAATTGAACACAACCCAAACAAGGCCAACACTTGGCACAAATCCAATCAGCAGCTAAGCTTAATGGCGGCCCTTGGGATGACTACCACTAAATTTCATCTTAGACTCCTTCTTTCTCTGTCTTGAAGATGAAGGACAATCCAACACAGAAGAACCATTAGCAATGGCGACATCCAACTCTTCCCTTTCTTTGTCAATGTCATCCATAATCTCTGTATCTTCGGCCGCCTCAATAAGGTCCATTGCAGCCCCCACCTCATCCTCAGAAGGAAGCGAGTGGAGGTTATTTTGCAAGGTTACCCCAGAATTCACTAAATTGGTTGAATTATGGATATCAACTTCTATCCTCCCTGGATCTCGGTCAGCCTCAAAGAGACCATGGGAAAGAGCTGAAAACCTATTGCCCCTATTTTTGGGACCATCCGAATGAACTGTTTCACTAATGGTCTTGTTTTTAACTGTAGCATTCATTTTCCCTTGATTCTTCCTGGTAACAAATTTCCACTCACCTTTGTCACCTTTACCCTCTTGGCCATCTTCAACACAAAGATTGCCTCTCTCTTCATTTTTAACTTCAACCCATTGAGCAGTAGTAGTTTTCTTGTAGGGCTGGGAAGTCGGTATACTATTATTCTTTAAGCAATCGTGCCCAAAAACCTTGCACTTGTTACACTGGGTAGGCGTCCATTCGTATTCGATTTCAATTTTTATCAAACCAATATCTCCACTGATAGGATCTTCAACCTCTAAGTCGAAATAGCTCATCTTTTCTTCAGACGCATCCACTTCAATACAAATTCTAGCGTAGGAGATACGTCTCCGACTCGCGGTCACTCTATCCACGTGAAGAGGTCTACCTATCATACTTGCTAAGTAGCTCAAGCCTTCACCATTAAAGTACTCCAAAGGGATATTATGAAGCTTAACCCAAATAGGAACCTTAGGCACGTATTTATCAATAATCATACCCGGTTGCCAGTTCCTCAACAAGATTGGCTTCCCAGCCATGAACCATGGTCCCCCTTCGAGAATAGTATCACAATTCTCTTGCTTGTTAAACACAAAGAAAAAAACACCAGATTCTGTGGCCAACAAATCAACAAGACCAAGATCACCCCATAATCTAGTTGCAATAGACTTAACCAGAGAAAAGGGGAGTTTCTTATCCAAGAAACACCCCACAAGAGTATTATCCCAGTCTTTCTTACCGGCGTCCATAACTGCATGGGGGATTCTCAGCCTCAAGTTGTCCCTGTTATCCCCTGGATTAATGAATTTCAGATGAAAGTCGCAGGTAGGTTTGGTATTAAGCAACAAGGAATGGCTTTTATCAGAATCGTTCTGTTCTATACATTTCTCAACATTCTTTTGGCCATGAAACTGATTGGAAGACTGACCTTGGGTAGCAAATAAAGAGGCAAACGAGCCTTTAGGTTCAAGCAAGGCCGTGGGGGCCACAAGAGAATGACCTGAATTAACAGGTAGATCACCAGTCTGTCCAACAGCACCACTATGTAAATCCCGGGCCCCACCAAGGGTTACCTGTTGGTCATCTTTGCGGACGTCCTCGTGGACCCCACCATTAGGAATGGGATTAATCTCCTTATTTGCACGCGGATACTGAATTCCCAAAATATCACTACCCTGATGAGGATGTGGATTAACATCATTGGAATCGGTGGGCCCCTCCATGAGTGTGGTATTGTCCGCACGGTTTTCTTTAAAATCTTGGAAAGTTTTGTGGGGAAAGATGGGGACTAAATTGTTATTTTCAACTACTTGTCATCCCCAAACAGATGGACAAACCGAGATAGTGAATCGAACTTTATCTACTTTGTTGCGTACTATAATTCAAAAGAACTTGAAAAATTGGGAGGATTGTTTGCCGTTCATTGAATTTGCATATAATCGAAGTGTTCATTCAAAAAGAAAACAAATTGTGTGTAGGCAAAAGATGAGAGAGATTCTCTCCCATCTCTCTAGAAATTT
Organism: Hydrangea macrophylla; assembly: GCA_033977485.1. NCBI lineage: Eukaryota > Viridiplantae > Streptophyta > Magnoliopsida > Cornales > Hydrangeaceae > Hydrangea > Hydrangea macrophylla. Next base: position 50,987,568 of record CM066989.1, read on the forward strand.
AGGATGGTGAGGGCTGCCCCATGGGTGGTGGTTCCATTTATGAAGAGTGCTAGTGTTAAGAAAAGGAAGGAAAAGCTCTTCCCTGTTCCTAGGAAGGTGATCTTGGACAAGAGAGATGGTATTATATGCACCTCCCCTCTTGCACATTCAAAACTTCCTTTCACAGAGATAAGGGTTAATGAAGAAAGCTTGGAGGAGGAAGCCATTTCTGTTGGTTCTCTGGAGGATGTGGAAGCTACCAATGGGAGTGATGGGTTTCATTTTGATGAACAAAATATGGATGGGTTAGATGAAGATCTTGCTGTGGAGGAGACATGCTCTTTCAGATCTATTCATGATTCCTGTGAGCTTGCAAAAAGAAAGAGATCCCAAAGTGAGCTGGACATACATAATAAGCAGATAAGTGCTATCAGTGATGATCCTACGGGAGAGGTATTGGATGTCTCTAATCAGGTTGATGGCCTCACAGTCGGTTCAAATGTTTTTGAGGCTGGTTCAATGTCTCATCTAAAAGATTCAGTTATTGTTCCTAAAAAGGAACAAGATCAGAAGGAATCCTTTCTACCTTGTCCTCACAAAGAAACTGTTGGATCCCAAGCTAACCATGAGGAGTACTTTGGGCATTCTTCTGAGTTGGATTTTGGTTTTTTTACGCCTAGGAGGGAGTATATGCCAGATAATCAAGAAGGAAGCAAGGTGATTTGTGGCAGTTCTTCGGAATTTTTTGCCATCCCCAATCAGAATATTAATATGTTCAAACTTAAAGATGATGTTGGTACAGTTTTTGATCCAAATAGTAGAAGCATTTCAATTACCAAAGTGTTTACCGAAGGTGGATCTCACGCAAGCCATTCTGAGCCCAACGGCCTTAAAGGACAGCCAGCTAATCTGCATAAAGCAGTCAGCCTTCATGTGGGTACGCAAGGTGCTGCCTCACAAGCTAAGATCCACGCGCCTACTGCTGAGTTAGGTGCTCTTGGAAATGCTGAAAAGTCACTAAATGGACCCTACGCGCCTAAACAGCATACTAAGGTAAATCAGATTAAAGGTCATTTGGTTGAGGTGCTTTGCAGTGTAAAGCCCATAATTCCGGAAAATAATGCCTTTTTTCACATGAGGTCCAAACAAGATCAGGTGCACATTGAAGGTGGTGGGGCCCAGGCGTCACATTGTGGCACTTCTAATGTGAGCCGCGGCTTGGCTTCCCAAGATTATATTATTGGTGGGACCCGAAATGACATTAAATTGGTTGGGTCTTGTCCAAATGTTGCTGATATGAAAGTGGTAGGTAAGGGAGTGAGCCATGAGGGGTGTTCTCACGTGAACCCTGGCGGGGCCCTCGCTCTGGCCAACACGCAAGGTCCTGAGTTTGCTGCCCGAGAAGCTTTTTGCCCTCCAAATGGTTCCTATTTTGTCAATGCCTCTTGTCCTTCTTATGATCTGCCAAGTGTTAATCACATACAAGGAATTGATGAGATTAAAGATCCGGTTGGTCAACTCTCGGGTGTGGGCCCTGTGGCCTGCGCAAATCCTGCTCACCCGAATGATCATGTGATTGCTGCTACTCAAGACAAAACTTCTCCCTATGATGTCAATTCGGCAATTAATGCCTCTTGCCTCAGTCATATTAACGGCCTAATTGAGAATGAACTATGCACTATAAAGCCTAAAAATCTGGACAAAGCAGCACTTAATCACATGGAGGTTACGCAAGATCAGGTGCACAATGTAGCTGGTGGGGCCCAACGTAAATCATGGGCTGGATTATTCAAATCTGAGGGTCAGAATGGCAGTTTGGCCCAAACTGAGCTGGGCTCAGAGGTGGAAATTGATTATAGAACCACAGTATGTAGCAAGGAATTTAATTTGGAGTTTGTGGACCATGGAGGGATCGAAGATAATCTTGTCCTTAAAATTCCAAAGGATTTAACTGTAGCTGGGAAAGACGAATGGACTGCTACCTTGGTTGGCCGTTTTATTGGCAGGAAGCTTCCGTTTTCCCTAGTCACTAACGTTACTGATCGACT
>CM066989.1:50994594-51009594 GCA_033977485.1 Hydrangea macrophylla
AGAATCACCTTGATCCCAAGTCCATTAAAGATTGTAGTCTTGTTGATCCTCTGTTGATTAATGCTCCTACATCTACTGATACAATGGCTACTGTTCAAGAAGACTCTAAAGATTCTAAATATGTTCTTCCGGATTTTATCATCTCCAATCCATCAAATTCAGAAGTGTATGGGTTAAGAGATGATGGTATCCACCTAATTTCTAAAGTTGCTGTTAGCAAAGATTCAATCTCAACCAAGTCCATTGCTACTAAGCCTATCCTTTCTAAGCAATCTGAAGATGAACTTGAGATTCCTGAAGATTGGGAGGAAAGAGTATCTGTTAAGGCCAATGTTGATAATCATGAAGGTGGTTTGGACAATGAAGAAGGTGAGATCACTGATCATGAATACCAGAACAACTTACTTAAGGATTCAAATGATTATTTAAGAAAAAGTCTGAAGATTGCTCAAGCTAAAATTCAGAAATTGATGAATGATAAGGAGGATCTTCAGTCCAAGCAAACAAGGTCCTTCTTCCCATCTGGGTCTAGGGGGGGATCTAGTATTGGGAGAACTCCATACAAATCTGGTGGAAGGAAAGGAGGCTCAGATTGGAGAAGGCATCAATTCGAGCCATTTGACATATGTAGTACAGATGGAAGTTCAAGTGATGGTCAAGGTAGGACAGGTGCAAAGAAGCACTGGAAGCCCATTCAATCTAACTCCCCTCCTGTTATTGAGGATGTTAGGGTTGCTTCTGCTCCATGGGTTTGGTTTCAAATCAGCAATATTGCCCAAAAAAGACAGAGTTTGATCCTTTAGGAGCTGAAGTTGTTAATTCCCAAGTGTTTTTGGAGAGTGTTGCCCACGCTCCAAATGTTTCTCTCTCCTTAGAACCCAACGGTCAAGAAGATATTGAATTTTTAAATAATGAGTCAGACATGCTAGCTGGTTTTCCCTTTCTTACACGCAATGGTCCACATCATGTGGATAGTGCTGCTAGTGGAGCAGCACATGCGCAGCAAATTGCTAAAAGTCTTCACGTGGGGTCTGCTTTCCCTACCTTAAAACATGGAGCCTTGTCTCCCAACTTTTCTATTTCGGTGAAGGCTAGTGAGTCAGCCTTTATTACCCCTTCCTTACCTAATATTCCACTCCCAATATTACCCCCCCAACCTCCCACAATTACTATTCCTGATGGAGTTGTGACCGCAAGTCCTAAGGGTAGCAATTGTTTGGTCCACATGGCAAATCAAGGCTCAATCATCTCAACCACTCCCAATGTTTCTTTACTTCCGGATTTATCACAATGTGGTCCTCTAAAGTCTAATATTGTGGCTGCCCCTGCTTTTTCTAATAGTGCAGCTTCTCATTCCATATGCATTAACCAAGGCTCGGCCCCACTTGTAGATCTTGGGTCAAGAATTGTGCCTACCCCTATTGGAGATCCATCCTTGTCAAATGTTGCTGCAAATTCATGTTTGCATGGGTCATCACTAAAACCACAAACTTCCATCCTTACCCATTTAGACCCAATTTGCCCCAGTTCAAAGGTTATAGCAGAAATGGCTAAGCCATCCACTAGTTGGCTGGGCTTGTCAAGAAGAGGACAAATCCTGGATTTAAAATCTCCTATGTTAAATCTATTCGTGGGAACAATAGAGAACAACTTATAATGTCTCAAGAACTTGGTACTGTTGGTAGCAGAGCATGGGACAGCACCTTGATGGGTTATTTTATGAAAAGGTTACCTTTTTCCTTAGTACAAAATGCCTCCTCCAGATTTTGGCCTAAGATGGGTCTCAATGACATGATTGCAACAGACAATGGGTATTTTTTCTTCAAGTTCAATAGCCAAGAGGAATGTGAATCAGTTCTTGAAGGTGGGCCTTGGCACTTTGCAGGTCAGCCAATTATTCTTAAACGTTGGGAGGCAGGGCTTATACTAGCTAAAGAACCACAAACTTCTATTCCCATTTGGGTGCATATTTATAATATTCCTTTGGAGTACTGGAATCCGGATGGGCTAAGCTATATTGCTAGTGCACTGGGGAAACCCTTGCATGTTGACAAGATGACCTCAACCTGCAGACGCATTTCTTATGCTAGGATCTGTATTGATATTGAGGCTGAATTTGAATTACTCAATCACCTGGATATTGTTATTACTGATCCTATTTATGGAGAGACAAAAACTATCCACCTAAAATTAGAATATCAGTGGACTCCGCTAAGATGTGCAAAGTGTAGGAGGTTTGGCCATGATTGCTCTAGAATCACCAAACCCCAAAATCTCAAAACTCAGCCCCCTAAAGCTTCTAATGCTTTGGAAGATGAAGATTGGAAGATCAAGGCAAAAGGTAAATTTGTCACAGGAGAAGGTTCTAAAGTTCCTCCATCAGTTCTAACGCCTATTGGTTTCTTAAAGGAGGCAGCCCAAATTCCTTCAAGTTCACAAATAATAATGGGGCCTACTGAATTTGCAAGTAACAGATTCTCACCTCTGGAAAATGAGTTAAGTGTCAATGAGAAGAACTCACAGGGTCCAGGGCAGGATCAATTGGAGACTCCCATCCCCGTTGTGGTAGAACAAATTGAAGACCATGGTTCCCTTAGTGATTCTAAGTTGGAACCTCCGGGAAGAGAAGATGATATTGGTGATATTACTAAAGAAAATACGAAGGGAGACCAATGTCAACAGAAGGATCTTATGCAACAGATGCAAAACCAGCCTCTCGATAAAGGTAAAGGGATTATGGATTTGTCTCCTAAGTGGTCCTCCCAGAAGGTACACAGGGATCCTGATCTAGGTAGGAGGGAACTTGGGGTTCAAAGTGAGGATGGATTGAGGGAACCTAGAACCAAAGGGGACCATCAGAACAGCCTTGATAAATCAATCTCTTCTGTCACTATAGAAGCTCAGGGACTGGATTATGGTCTTGGAGACAGGACCCAGCAAGTAATTCTTCTATCTCCTAAGCCTTTCATTTCTCCTAAATCTTCACCAACTTACGGTAAGCAAAAAAGTAAGAGGAACTCTCATTCTCGTTCTTCAGGTAAGAGAACCCATCGACGTTCTTAATGATTATTTGCTGCTGGAATATTCGAGGTCTAAATTTGGCCTCCAAACATACTGAAGTAGCTAAGTTCATTTATGAAAACAATATTGATGTCCTTAGTATTGTTGAAACTAAGGTTAAACAAAGTAATGAGGACCTCATTAGAAGGAAAATTTTCAAAAATTGGGACTTTTTCTCTAATAGCAATCCTAATTCCACTGGTAGGATATGGATAGGTTGGAAGGCTGACAAATTAAACTTAACAATTATTAAAAGCACTCCCCAACTCATTCATGTTAGTATCGAGAATGATGAAAAAACTACGTACTTGGAAGCCTCTTTTGTCTACGGTTTCAATACTGGCCAAGCTAGAGGTGAGCTTTGGTCAGAATTGAGATCTATTAATGCTAGTACCGAAACTACTAATTATATTATGCTTGGTGATTTCAACGTCACCCTTTGCCCTAAAGAAATTTCTAATTCTAATCATGGCTGGGATAACGACATGCTTGATTTCAAAAAGGTTACTAATGATTGTTGCTTAGTGGACCTCAGATATGTAGGAGAACTGTTCACATGGTGCAATAGAAGATATGGAAGGCCAGACTTCACTCAAAGAAAGCTTGATAGAGCCTTGGTCAACCAAACCTGGCTTGATAATTTCACTGATTCTTTTGCTCATTTTTAGGCTCCAGGTATGTCTGATCACTCTCCCATTATTGTTCATATTGATCGAAACCATAGGAGAAAAGGTAAGGCATTCAAATTTTATAACTATTGGACTAAGTTGGATAATTAATGGGTTCTAGAGAGAGAAGCTCTCCCTTCTCTCTAGAAATCTCAAGATGATTCCTTTTGTTAGGAGTGTTAGTGCCAGGAAGAGGAAAGAAAAGATATTTTCTTTTCCTAGCAATGTGAGCAAGCTGAATATCAAAGCTAAGAGGAATATTACGATTCCTTTTCCTAATGAGTCTATTGAGGAGGTTCTAAAGTGTGTTGAACATGATATTAGTCCTGGAGTTGATTCAAATGTTGAAACCTTGAAGGAGGCAACCTGCTTTTTTGGTCTTTTGAAAGCTTCGGAAGCTACAAATGGGGTAGATGGATTTTGCTTAGAGGTACAAGATATGGGTGGTTCAGATGAAGACCCTGAAGTGGTGAAGATATCCTCTTTCCATTCTGCTCACGATTCCTGTGAGCTTGCAAAGAAGAGGAGATCCCAAAATGGGCCAAACGTTCTTGAGGCTGGTCTAAAGCTTCCTCCTGAGGATCTTTAGGGTATTTCTAGTGTCTCTAAGGGGTTCCCATCTCATGGTCTGGATGAGGGTGAGACTTGTTTGGGATCGCTAAAATCTGAACACAAGGAACAGAGGCATGATGATCTTGAGCCGTTAGCTGTTCTTGATCCAATTCATGGGAGCATTAGGGAATCCATTGTGTTGGAGCGTGTGAGTGCAAAAGACGCGCTTTTGGGGGTGAATTCGTCTTTCACGCAGTCCGGTGACTGTGGGACCCAGGCACTGCCGGTTAGTCCTTTTGGTCATTCTTTTTATTTAAAAGCTGTGCAAATTGATTCTAGTGAAGCCACGCGTCCGTCACTTACTGCGCCCATTAATCTGCCGAGAAAGTTCCATGCTGGCCACGTGCCTGTGGGCCCCACGGACGCGTCCAAACATAATGATGTTGTCCTTGATGATTCCTTAGACAAGACCTCTCAGGTCATTTCGGCGTTTAATGAAGGACATGTCAAGTCAGACGAAGCCACGCGTCCTTCTCCTGATCTACCGAGAAATTTTCTTGCTGACCACGATCTGGTGGACCCCACGGGCACGTCCAATCCCCCGAAGGCTGTTGTCCTTGCTGAATCTCAGGATAATACCGCTCCCTATGAGGTCACATCGGCAATTAATGCCATTTGCTTGGGTAAATTAAACGGTCATATTGAGATTGAGAATGACATGAGCTTTATTAAGTCTTCAATTCCGGACAAAGCTGCCCATTTTCATATGGGGACTACGCAAGGTCAGGAGCAAATTGTAACTGGTGGGGCCCAGTGTAAGTCATGGGCTGGATTGTTCAAATCTGAGGGTCAGAATGGTAGTAAGCCCCAAATTGTGCTGGGATCAGATTTGGATTTAAATTACAAAACCACAGAAAACAGCAACGAATTTAATTTGGAATTTGTGGACCATGGAGGGACTGAAGACGATCTTGTCCTTAAAATTCCGAAGGATTTAACTGCAGCTGGGAAAGACGAATGGACTGCTACCTTGGTCGGCCGGTTTCTAGGCAAGAAGCTTCCGTTTTCCCTTGTCTCTAATGTCACTGAACGGCTCTGGGCTAATGAGGGCCTTATTGATACGTTGGCCACTGATTCTGGATGTTTCTTCTTTTCTTTCTCTAGTACGGCAGCTAGGGATGCAATTTTAGAAGGAGGACCATGGTTTGTGGCAGGTCAACCTCTTCTTCTTCGGCCGTGGAAGCCCCATTTCTCCTTTGAAAATGAAGAGGTTCACTCCGTTCCAATCTGGGTTAACTTCTACGGTATACCGCTTGAATACTGGAATCCAAAGGGAATCAGCTTCATCTCTAGTTTCATTGGGAAACCTATTCGTGTTGACCGCATTACTGCAAGTAGAAGGCGTATAACCTATGCTCGTGTTTGCATTGAAGTTTCTGCAGAATTTGAATTTTCAATGAATTCCATATTGAGTCAGAAGACGAGGAGACTGGCAATCCTATTAGAACAAAGATCAATTTGGAATACCAATGGACCCCGGTTCGATGCAAAAAGTGCTCCCAGTTTGGTCATGATTGTTCTCGGTCTGCGTCTCTAGGTCTAAGCCATCAAGATCGTCACCCTATCAAGAGAAACGGTAAGGATAAGGGAACCTGGCAAGTTGTTTCAGGAAAGGATAGAGGAAAAAAGACTGTTGTTGACCACACTTCTAACCGTACTAAAAGCACGAATGGCTTGGTAACTCCGATTGCGAGGGATAACCGGTTCGAAGCCCTTTATCAGCTTTTGGAAGACCCTGATCCTAAACCTGTCAAAGTTGATACCATTGCCTTGCCTTCTGCCCGGACATCTTGTCCCGAAGCTTGCTCCTCTTACCAGGCAGATGTCCCGCGAGGAGAGACTAGAGAGGAAACCACCTCCCCCTTTAATGAGGATGACGATGATGACTGTCTTAGTGATTCTGGCCAAGCTAGTGAGGACGGGACCCCTTTAAGGGGTAGTCCCCTCTCCAACAGACAGAAAAAGAAGGCAGCTAAGATGAAATTCAGTGGGAGTCGGCCCAAAGGACGACAACGATCCTGAGGAGGCTCTTGCTTTGGGTTGTTGGTTGTCTCTTGTGTTTGGTTCATTCCATGTAGCTAGTTTGTGCTTGTTGCTCTTCTTTTCAAATGCTTAGTATGGCTCTTGTAGCATGATAATTGCGCTTATTGTTATATCCTAGGGTATGGCCCTTTTTTGGAATCTATTTACCATTTTTCCGAAAAAAAAAAAAAAAGACTAAGTTGGATAATTACTCTACTATAGTTAATAATGCCTAGAGCCGAAGGGTTGAAGGGACTGCCCAATATCAAGTCTGTCATAAACTCAGAAACCTTAAACAAGATCTGAAAAAATTTGGTAGGAGTTCCCTAGGTCAAGAAAAGGTTAATGCTGATACAGCTAGACAAGCTCTTATATCTATTCAATCTGCTTTACTTGGAAATCCAAATGACTTCTCTCTAATTGAGCAAAAAAATCTTTGTTTGAAAAACTATCTAGAAGCAATTTGGATTGAAGAGGAAATCCTTAAGCAAAAATCCAGATTACAATAGCTTGATGTGGGTGATAAAAATTCTAGATACTTCCACCTATCCATCAAGGAAAGAAGGAATTTTAAAAGAATTATTGTCCTTGAAAAACCAGATGGCAATTTTACTGCTAACTGTAATGAGGCCAAAGAAGAAGCTGTTCGACACTTTACTTCTCTCTTAGGAACCCCCTCCATTAACAGTTACCCAGGCAAAGAAGTAATCAGATCCTTTGTTCATAAAAGAATCCCTGATAATTTAAAGGCAGACTTGGATAGGCTTCCTTCAGATGTTGAGATCAAGAAGGCCTTCTTTAATTTGCATAGTAACAAAGCTCCGGGCCCTGATGGCTATAATGCATTCTTCTTTAAAGACTCTTGGGACATAGTTGGTACTTCTATTTTAGGAGCTGTTAAAGAATTTTTTCTAAACGGGGGGGAGCTTTTAAAAGAGTCTAATACTACACTCATTGCTTTGATTCCCAAGGTGCCTAACCCATCTAAGATGGGTGACTTTCGACCCATTTCTTGCTGCAATACAGTGTATAAATGCATCTCTAAAATCATTGCTAGCAGACTCCAAACAATCCTCCCTACTTTTATTGATCAAGCACAGTCTGCCTTTATTAAAGGTAGGAAGATAAGTGATAATGTTCTTCTTGCCCAAGACCTTTTTAGAGATTATCATAAACAAAAAGGTAAACCTAGAGCAGCTGCTAAAGTGGATATAATGAAGGCCTATGATAGTGTTAGTTGGGAATTTCTTATTGATTTGTTAGATGTGACATGTTTCCCTCCTAATCTTAAGAAGTGGATTATTGCTTGTGTTACTACCCCTAGATACTCTATTAATTTTAATGGAGAATCAGTGGGTTATTTTGATGGTGCCAGAGGGCTAAGACAAGGTGATCCTATTTCACCCTATCTTTTTGTTATTGTTATGGATGCCTTAAGTCAGCTTCTACATCATAATATTCAAAGGGAAACTTTTAATTACCATTGGAAATGTGACAAGTTAAGACTTTCACATCTCTGCTTTGCGGATGATCTTCTCATTTTCCTTAATGGGGATGTGGACTCAGCTATCATGGTTAGACAGACTCTTAACCAGTTTTTTGACCTTTCTGGTCTACAAGCCAACAACTCTAAAAGCTGCATTTTTTTCTCTAATGTTGAAGATGACAAGATTGCAAATATTCTGAGTACTCTTCATTTTGAAAAAGGAAATCTTCCCATCAAATATCTTGGAGTTCCTTTAATCTCTTCGAAACTTAAAAAACAAGATTGTGATGGCTTGATTTATAAAATTTGTGCTCGGATTAATTCTTGGAAATCTAAATTCTTATCTTTTGCAGGGAGAGCCCAACTTATTAGCTCTGTTTTGACAGGGATTCAGCTCTACTGGTCTAGTATGTTTATGCTTCCCAAAGGTGTCCTCAAGCAAATCTCTCAAGCCTTGTCTAGATTTCTCTGGTCTGGTAAGACAGATAAATACTCAGGAGCCAAGGTTGCGTGGGACAAAGTATGCAGACCAAAAAAGGAAGGAGGACTGGGTTTCAAAGATATCTTCTTGGTTAACAAAGTCTTAAATCTGAAACATATTAGAAATCTATTGGACCCATCCAATATATCTCTGTGGAAAAAATGGGTCCACCAGTACATGCTGAAAAATAAGAGTTTTTGGCAGGCCAAGATTCCATCCCAATGCTCTTGGTATTGGAGAAAGTTATTAAAACTTAGAGAAGTTGCTAAACCTTTACTAATTCATCAAATTGGTAATGGTGACCACACTTTTCTTTGGTTTGATAATTGGCTTCCAATAGGCCCCTTGTTGGATAAATATTCTGATAGAATTGTTTATGATGCTGCTATTCATATTGATGCTAAGGTTAGCAGTATAGTTAGAGGTTTGGAATGGAATTGGCCTTGTTCAAACTCTATTGAGCTTAACGAAGTTAGAAATATTTTGTCCAATTTCTACTCCCCTAATAACTGCAGAGATACTGTTAAATGGACTACATCCCCTAAGGGTGTTTTCAGTTCTTTTCTTATTTGGGACCATTTGAGGGTTCATGATACTGTGGTTCCATGGTATGATTCTGTTTGGTTATCAGGGTGTATTCCCAGACAAATTTTTGTTCTTTGGATTGCTGCTCAGAACCGTTTAGCTACACATGATAGAATCTATAGCTTCACTCCTGGACCCTTAGTTTGTTTGCTTTGCCAAGCTAATATGGAAACTCATGACCACTTGTTCTTTGAATGTTCTTACTCTTCTATTATATGGCAGGAGTTAATGACAAGGTGTGGCATAAATTGGCAAAATCAAAGCTGGACAGCTACTTTGGAGTGGATGGCTCAAAGATTTAGAGGGAAAACAATACAACAGGTGCTCCCCAAGATATGCCTTGGAGTGACTGTCTATAGCTTATGGAAAGAGAGGAACAACAGAACATTCAAGAAGGTCTTCAATCCTCCAAGTTTACTACTGAAGCAAGTTATTTCTCAAATTAATGCACAAATCAGGGTAAAGTGGAAGTATCTTGTTAACATCGATCGATATCTTCAAAATTGGAATTAGAAGGAACATTATGTAACCTTGGTTGGCATCCATTGTCTTTGGGCAGGTTTTCTGTCCATGATTTTCACTTTTGGTTCCCTGCAGGTTGTTCTGTGTTGCCTGTAGGCATGTTTTTGATTTGTTCTTTTCTGTTTGCTTCTTGCTCCATGTCCTCATGATTTGAGCTCATTGTTTATCCTGGGGTATGCCCCTTGTACTTTTTGTACATCCTTTTTTGGAATATATTTACCTGTTTCCGAAAAAAAAAGGAAGAAAGAAACAAAAAAAAAATCAGATTTGGCCTTTCTTTGATATCAATGCCTCCCTTCTTTTTTTTTTCTTTTTTTTTTTTGGATATCTTTTCTTTTCTTTTCCTTTTTTTTTTTGGATCTCTTCTTTTCTTTTCTTTTTTTTTCTTTTTTTTCTTTCTTTCTTTTTTTTTTTTGTATAACTAGAGGCACAAAAACAAAAAAAAAACAAAGAAGAACACAATATAAAACAGAATTTGAAGAACAAAAAAACACGAAGAGTCACAAAGAAAATACGAAGAACAAACAGAGAATAGACGAAAAATTAAAAGGATAGATAACCTGATTTTAGAAACCTTGCTCTGATACCAAATGATGCGAACCTCAATAACTTGTATTGAGACCCAACAACAAAATTGACATGTTTACCCAGAAAAGCTAAAATCAGATTGTTGTGATAGTGAACCCGTGACCCAACGCCTATAAAGAGACGCAAACCACGGGTATTCCAAAGATTAGTGAAGACGCCACAATCAGATGCGGAAGGCTGATTGATAAGTCATGGTGTGTGAAGACGCCACAATCAGATGCGAAAGGCTGATTGATAAGTCAAAAATTGTGTTCTGTGAAGAACAAGGGGGAGGAGCAAAGCTCAACTTCAGAATTGTGTTCCAATCCTATATATACTCTTTTGTATGGGCAGATTTATATAATGGATTAAACACAATTCTGAAGTTGAGCTTTGCTCCTCCCCCTTGTTCTTCACAGAACACAATTTTTGACTTATCAATCAGCCTTTCGCATCTGATTGTGGCGTCTTTTTTTTTTTTTTTCTAAAAAAGGTTAATTTAACGAAAAGAAAGCCAAACGGCACTGTACAAAAGTACAAGGGGCATTCCCCAGGATATACAATCAGCACAAAAGAGAAAAAGCATCCAGATAATGCAACATAGGATAGGAAAACATCAAAAGCCAAAACCCCAGAGAAATACCCATCCTAACAATCAAATGCACAAAGCGAACTTACAAAACTCACAGAACAAACAAAACTCAAGATTTACATTAAGGCAAGGTCAAGTATGTCAAACATGAGGACCACAGCAAATCGCCCCAATTATGTAGTAATGGCCCATCTATCAATGTACTGAGGAAGATGGGGATCGTTCTTCCATGTTGCTTGAATCTGTAAGGAAATCTGGAGAAAGATGTCTTGTAACACTCTTTCCTTAGGCTTCACTACAAGTTTGAAACTACGAGCATTCCTTTCTTTGTGGCATCTTCACACACCATGACTTATCAATCAGCCTTCCGCATCTGATTGTGGCATCTTCACTAATCTTTGGAATACCCGTGGTTTGCGTCTCTTTATAGGCGTTGGGTCACGGGTTCACTATCACAACAATCTGATTTTAGCTTTTCTGGGTAAACATGTCAATTTTGTTGTTGGGTCTCAATACAAGTTATTGAGGTTCGCATCATCCTCCCTTCATCTGGCATCAAAACGACTTATATATAGGGTTCCTGCAGAGTTTACACAACTTTTGGGTAAATATGAAGTTCGATCGATCGAGCTTAGTTCGATCGATCGAAGGTTCGATCGATTGAACTCTCCTCAGTCGCTTGAACTTCTCTGATTTTGACAGCTCTGCGCACTGATGGGAGAATGGCCATAACTTTTCACTCGGTCCTCGTATTGACCTCCTGTTTACGGTCACGCGACCGTAACTCAAAGATCTACATTTCATATCTCTGGGAAAGTATTCCAAATCTGAAGTCTTCATTGTCAAAATTGGCGTTTTCTCAGCTGCTTCCGTTGTTCTATCCACCAGAATCACTTTTCTTTAGCTCCATTTCATTGATTTACATCCTAATACCTATAAAATAATGCAAAAACATATGTTTTAGCATTAACACAATAAAAATAACATTGTTATTAGAATGCACCTAAATGTAGGGACTTTGGGGATAAAAGTATGCATAAAAGATCATGTAATACGCTATGAATATGTACTTTTCACCTCGAATCAGCGGATATCAATCCTTGGGGCAGGCTTTATTCAAGTCGGTGAAGTCCACACATATCCTCCACCTCCCGCTGCTTTTCTTGACAAGCACCACATTGGCTAGCCAGTCGGGGTAGTGGACTTCTCGTATGGATTGGGCTTTGAGGAGCTTCTCGACCTCCTCACTCACTGCTTTCTGCCTCTCAGGGGCCATGCCCCTTCTTTTCTGCTTCACCGGCCGGCAATCTAGACTAACATTGAGTCGATGGGACATTACCCGGGGGTCAATCCTGGGCATATCCTCATGACTCCAAGCAACAACGTCCTGATTTTGCCTCAGGAACTAAGTTTGTTTTTCCTTCAGGCCGGGCTCCAGTAGGGTACCAATGCTGACTGTGTGGTCGGGGTACTCGGGATTCAACATCACTCTTTCCAATTCTTTCACCGGACCTACCGCATCGTTCTGGTCCCGGGGGTCCATCTCTTGAGCCGTTTAATGTTTTAGTGATAGCCCCCCAGTGTAACGAGCTGACATAGCAACTTCGGGCGGTAGTCTGATCTCCATGCAAGCATCTGGGTCCCTGAGGAGTTGGGAACTTCGCTGTTAAGCTGTAGGTGGAGACGACCGTCCTGGTCTTATTGAGTGTTGGCCTCCCAAGAATGACATTATAGGCCGACGGGGATTCCACGATCACAAAATTGGTCAGCACGGAGGCCTGCTGAGGATAGGTCCCCATGAGAACTGGGAGCTCGATTGTTCATAGCGGTTGTGTGCTGGAGCCGTTGAACCCAACCAGAGAGGGGTAGCAACTGGCCGGAGCCGATCCCTGGCAATCCCTAGTTGATCGAATGCTAACGTGAACATGATGTCGGATGAGCTGCCTGTGTCCACTAGCACCCTCTTGACCATGTAGTTGGCTATAGAAAGCGTTACAACTAGCGGGTCATCGTGGGGGCAGTGGACGCCCTGCAAGTCGTCGGATGTGAATGTTAGAACATCAGTTGGGGTGGAGTCGGTGGATTGGACTTGCCAAACATTCGCTCGGGATGCTCGAGCATGCCTCTTCCGTGCCGACTGTGAATCCCCTCTACCTGACGTTCCTCCGGAGATCACATTGATTTGTCCGAGAGGCTGGGGTTGACCGGGAGCTCGGGCCCCTTACGCAGGCCGTCCGTCTGCTGTGACGTACTCTGCTAGATGGCCTTGCTCGATCAATTTTTCAATTGCCATTTTTAACTTGAAGCAGTCTTTTGTGTTGTGGCCGTGATCTCTGTGAAAATGGCAAAACTTATCCCGATTCCTCTTCCCGGGCGGGGTTTTAAGCTTTGCCAGCTGCTGGAGCAGCCTTTGCGCCTCAGCGGCGGCCATGACTTCTTGTACGGGGCCAAGGAAAGGGTGTGAAAGCAATCGGGGGCTGACCCCGGACATTCTTCTGATCTTGCTTTGGCTTCTTTCCCGAGCCCTTCTCAAATCCTTCATGCTTGCACTTGGCCTTTGGGGATTCGTCTCTCGCCTGACTGGCACGCTTCGCCTTCAGGAACTCCTCAGTGTCTATGTACTTTCCAACCCTCTCGGAGAGCTCCACTAGGGTTGTCGGTCGGTCATGATTAAATGACATGGTAACCTTGGTGTGTTGAACTCCCGAACAGAAGGCCATAATTGCGGCTGTTTCATTGAGATTGTGAATCTAGAGCCTTTTCTGGTTGAAACGGTCCACATACTCCCTCAAGGACTCCCCTTTGCAAAAAAACTCGTGTGATGGGTTCTAGAGTGAGAAGCTCTTCCTTCTCTCTAGAATTCACAAGATGATCCCTTGTGTAAGGAGTGTTAGTGCTAAGAAAAGGAAAGAGAAGCTCCTTCTTTTTCCTAGCAATGTGAGCAAGTTGAATATCAAAGCTAAGAGAGTTATTAAGTTGTCTACTTCTCCTACTGATTTTCAGGAGGGGGATGAAGAACCATTAGTCCAATGGGCCTTGAATTGTATTAGCAGTGATGAGGAGGAGTCTTTTCAAGCAGATGAAGGAAGCTCGGATGAGGTAGTTTTTTCTACTTTGGTTCTTGATCAAGATGTGGAAGCTACATCCATCTTGGATGATAAATCTAAGGATTGTGAGATTGTATCTGATGAAGATGGTAACCAACCTAGGTGATGAGAATCAACATGGGCCATTGCAAGATCCATTGCATGTTCCAAATGGGCCAATTACAAGAGCAAGGACCAAAAAGATCAAAGAAGCTTTCAATGGGCTGATTCAAGAAATTTGGGCTGATTTTAGCATTCCTAAGAGTGGCCCAAAGGGAAATGAAGACTATGTCAATTTAATTCATGCATGTGAAGATGTGGACTGAATATAACCTCTAAGATATAGCTATATATGTTTTATAGATAGTAGTTGAGAGTTGGTTCATGTTTTTAAGTGCATTTAATGAGTTAAACTACTTTTTTGTACTAGCATTTGCTAAAAAACGTGAATGCATTATTTCTTATGGTTGGAGGGTTGTCCCAACTACTTGCATTTATTCCTATGGTTGGAGGGATGTTCCAAGCCTATATATATCCTTGCTTATCTTTTGTAATGGACAGATTTGATAAATTGATAAAAAGTGAGTTTTTACTCCTTCTTCTTGGTTCTTCATTGAACTTTCAGAACTTATCAAGGTTTTCACCTTGTGGCGTTCAAAACTAAGAATACCTGTGGTTTGCGTCTCTTTATAGGCGTTGGGTCTCAGGTTCACTAATTGGAATACCTGTGGTTTGCGTCTCTTTATAGGCGTTGGGTCTCAGGTTCACTTTCACAACAATCTGATTTTTAGCTTTCTTGGGAAGATATTCAATCTTTGTTGTTGGGTCTCATTGCTAGTCTATTGAGGTTCGCATCATTTGGTATCAGAGCAAGGTTTCTAAAATCAGGTTATCTATCCTTTTAATTTTTCGTCTATTCTCTGTTTGTTCTTCGTATTTTTCTTCGTGACTCTTCGTGTTCTTTTTGTTCTTCAAATTCTGTTTTTATTGTGTTCTTCTTTGTTTTTTTGTTTTTGTGCCTCTAGTTATACAAAAAAAAAAAAACAAAAACAAAAAAAAACAAAAAAAACAAAAAAAAAAAAGAAAAGAAAAGAAGAGATCCGACAAAAAAAAAAAGAAAAGAAAAGATATTCCAAAAAAAAAAAAAGAAAAAAAAAAAGAAGGGAGGCATTAATATCAAAGAAAGGCCAAATCTGATTGTTAGTTTCAATTCTCTTTAAATCTGATTGTGAGTTTCAATTCTCTCAATTCTGATTGTGTTTGTCCTTCTCCTTTGATTCATCATTTCTAAAATATTTTCGCCATTGGTATAAGTTTTG